>CM067372.1:111137363-111369863 GCA_034401795.1 Chaetoderma sp. LZ-2023a
AACCCCCATAAAAATCGGTTGAAATAGCAGGCTTTATTAATAGAATAACAATACAAACCTAACATGTCAAAACAGTGCAAGCTAAAATACTCTATTATCATATACCACAACCGTGGCATAACTACATAGAAAACATAATTAATAAAAAGCTGATAACATAACATAATTCAACAAAGACATTGCTATTTGCACACCGTGTAGTAGTAGGCCCAAATGGAGAGCATAGCTAACCAACAAGTGGTAAAGCCACTCATCAATAATTAGCAGTAAGCTACTGCTAATCATTGATGCCATTGAGCCGATTCATGACCAGAAGGCTAAGTAGATCATATGTAGTTTAACGTAGCACACCGTATAGTAGTAGGGCCAAATGGCGAGTGCAGCTCGCCAACAAGTGGCGAGGTGACTGGTCAATTAATAACAAAAAGTCACTCATTGACGCCAGTTAGCCGATTATTAAATACCCAACGGACGTAGTAGCCTTTATATAATATAATGCACAAAGCAAACGTATACAAACTATGACTACTTAGATGGCGTTCTGGGTTCACATTCTAAATTTACTTCATTGTAAGTTTTTGCAAATTACCCTGGAACAAATACACCTACAGTAAATATTTACAACAGGAAGCTAATTGTTAACTTGAAAATCGGATCACCTCCAGAATAGTGACATAATGGCCATTGGAAAATAAAATATTCTGATCCCAAGGTCAGGATATTCGTCAAGATTAGAGTCTCCTAAGGCATTACAATTTTAAAATAAAGCCAATTAAATTAGATTAAAATAGCATTTATCAATATACAGCAAGCAGCAAGTGTGCTAGCTTATACAAGTTCCGCTTCTGATATGTTAAGCTATCCGTATTCAATTGATACTAGGCCAGTTTTGCACCATACGTCTTTAAATCTACTTTCACTCCCATGTTCTACTAGCCTGTAAAATTCACAATGAATGCAGTGTATCAACAATGATCGAAATATAGCTTTATGGCTCTCTGATGGTTGTGGCCTCTGAACACCGATGCTTCCAGATGGCCCACACTCCTACAGATAACACGGTTATTAACAATTCTTTCTCCTTGCTATTAATTATTCGTCCGATAGTTGAGCAATCTTTGAACAAAAGTGTTTCAGCCACTAAATTCACATATTTGGTTCCAAATTTAGCAAGGAGCATATTGATATATACCCAAAAGCCTGTAGTTATGCGACACTGAGTAAATAGATGGTCTATCGTTTCCTCCTCAGTATTACATAATAAGCACCGGTCTGTACTTGATATTTTACACATATAAGTAAGATGACCGACCCATAGCCTTCGATGGAGTAATCGCCATGCCAGGTCCCGTGCATTTCCTGGTAGACAAGGTAGATGTATTGCTTTCCAGGCATTTTCCCAGTTCTTTGGCGTGCATCCTAAATTGTTCCAATGCCTAACCACAATAGGAGTCTGTCTCCGACTTTGCATTAGAATTCTATACCAGTCTCTAGATGCCATGTTGTATTTTTTATGTTCTGACATAAATACTAAGGTTGGTTGCAACATATCAATGTTGCCACGTGCTTTCGGCAATTTGAACCATACAGCAGGTATTGCATTCTTTATTCTAACAAATAAGCGCTGAGCATCAATATGTCTCATTGATGTTATTCTTGCTACATCTTGCATCGCAATCCATCTACGAGATTTCGGATTTACCAAGTCACGTAAATATTGAATACCATTTTTGGCCATAGAGGGCAAATATAATACATCATCATTATCACGAATCAACTCGTTGCCCTAAAGACGTTGCTCTAAGGCATCTTCCCAACAATTGTGTTGTGGCATTGATCGGGTAAATATTTTTAAGGCTTCGAGCTGTTCTTTATATACATTTGGAATCTTTTGATGATTAGGTGGCAATTTATTGCACATAAATAAACATTCTACCGGAAATGGGTCAACGTACCTTTGGAGAAGTGCCCTTGAAACACTTGACCAAGATGAGTTTGAAGTAAGTAACTTATTCAAGAATGTCAATTTTAAAGAAGCACACTTTGCTGAAACATTAACCAAATCCAGGCCTCCGGCATGCTTTTCATTGGTGAGGATTGACTGTGATACTAAATGGGCAAAAGAAGGACAAAAGTAACGTGTTGATCTTTGACTCTACTGATTTGGGCATATGAACTACAGAAGCGGTATACCACAGTCCAGATAAAATTAAATTATTAAGGACAAATGTCCTGCCAAAGACAGTTAGGCGACGTCGTTTCCAATTTAGTAATGCACACTTTAGCTTGGATATCCTTTCTTCCCAGTTTAGTAATACATTTTGTTCTCTACTAAAGTAAATACCCAAAATTTTTATGACATCATTTGAGCAGTTAATATCCATCACATTATCAGTTCTGCCCTTCCAATCGCCCAAAAACAATCCCTTAGATTTATCTTTATTGACTTTAAGTCCTGATGCCTTTTGAAAATCTGTTAATACTCCATTTAAAATTCTAAAATCCGTATTTTTACCCGCAAACACAGTCATATCATCTGCATATTGAGAAACCTTTAGTGGCCTTTCTACTCCACGTATACATATTCCTTGAAAGTCATTGCGTTGCCTCAATGTGGCCCCCAACGATTCCATAGCTATGACGAATAGAAGCGGGGACAGTGAGCAACCCTGGCTGACACCTCGTTCCAACACTACAGGTGTGGATAGCTGATTGTTAACTAAATAGCAACTTGTTATATCAGTATATAAAATATTGAACCATTTAATAAATCTTGAACCAAAGCCAATATGGTCTAAAGACTTAAACAAGAAATCCCATTCTAGTCTGTCAAACGCCTTCTCGTTATCAAGTGCTATTATTGCTGCTGGGATACAATCCTTTTCAACTAATTGAATAAGGTCCCGTATAAGTAAAGTGTTGTTTAATATTGATCTTCCTGGCACAGAGCAGGTTTGATCGTCATGAATGACTTCGCCTAGGACTGTGCCAAGTTTTAATGTTAGTGCCCGAGTAATAATCTTATAATCTACACAGAGTAGAGAGATTGGTCTATAATTCTGTATTTTATTTCTGTCACCCCTCTTGTATATAAGCCGAACATATACTTGGGCCATCGATGTAGGAGGATGCCCTTGCTAAAAAATGCTGGTTGCTATTTCTTCTAATACTGGCCCAAATATGTGCCAGAATGTTTGATAAAATTCAACTGGAAGTCCGTCACATCCAGGAGACATTTCTAACTTCATACCTTTGAGGGATTTTGTCAAATCATCAATTGTTATTGATTGGTCACAGCTTTCGCGACATGAATCTGGAAGTCTTTTCGTTATATTAGCTAAAACATCTCTAGTTGCAGTTTCCTCGCTTCCCTCAGATTTATACAATGATTTGTAAAATTCGGATACTGTTTCAATCATTTCTGCATTTGAGCACACTGATACTCCATCATTAGTCTTCAGTGAGCGCATTAATTTCTCTATACCTCTTGCTTTTTCCAAATTACAAAAGTAACGTGTAGGCTTTTCGCCCTCGGTGTGCATTTGTGCTCTTGACCTTATTTTGGCGCCATCAAACTGATATTGCTCTATTTCATTTAGTCTACCTTTTAATTTAACTAATAGTTCGTAATAATTATATTCCCCATCATTAATTTTCTTATTAATTTTACACAACGACCTCTGAAGCGCCTTTTCACGCTTTCGTATTTCACGTGCTTTCCTAATGGAATACTGCCTTGAAATATATTTCAGGTCTGATTTAGCATCTTCCCACCAGTCTGTTATACATTCATACGAACCCCTTCTTTCATCCCAATGCCTCCAACAACTTTCCACACATTTGCGGTAGCAACTATCTCGTAGCAATGCTACATTAAGTTTCCAAAATCCATCTCCTCGTTTGACCCAGTCAGCATTGTCTAATGTGATGGAAAACATATTGTGATCAGAGAAAGTTACTGGTTTTATGTTAGTTTTACACATGTAACCTTGCAATGAACGTTCGACATAGATCCTGTCTAACCTTGAAGCTAACCTTCCATCGGTTGAAAACCAAGTAAATTCCTGGCCTTCTGGATTTTCAATCCGATAAGTGTCTAACAAGCTTTTATTTTCACAAATGTGTTTCAAAATATTATGCGATGTGTCATTAAAATTGGACCTAGTGTTTCTGTCCTTAGCCTCGTCTAATATGCAATTAAAGTCACCGCCCATAATTAGGTTTTCAGGCGTTCTGTCTTGAATTATTGTGGAAACATCATTTAGAAACTCACGGCGCAATTGATGAGAGGTAGGTGCATAAAGACACATCAAATTTAAACTTGTGTTTAGTACATCAATTGATACACAAATCCATCGTCCATTTGGATCTGATGACGACGATATAACGTCAACATAGTTGAGACAGTGGGGGCAGGATAAGAATGGCCACTCCCGCACTATTATCTTGTGATAAAGAAAAATAAATCTGCCCTTTTGAAATATCTTTGAGAGATTCATACACTTCAGCTTTTTGAATTTTGGTTTCTTGTAGAAAAGCAATATCAACTCTCTCATTTGCTAATTCTTCAAGCAAGTGGCGCTGCTTGAATTCGGTATTAACTAGATTTGGGGTTTTTAGCTCGTTTCTTAGACCATTTACCTAATTTTCCTGCGAATTCAATATTTCCTAGTTCTACCACAGACAAATATTCATATTTGGAAACATCAGAATCATGGCGCAGTAGACGATATTTCACGCCTCTCGTCGTTACATATGGCACTAACACTTCATCCCCTCCTGATCGGTACATTACCATTTCATCTTTCATCTGTGAATTCTGTGTTTGAATGGACACATCTGATTCTGCAACTGACATTGTATCATCATCCATATCATTTACTTCAATCTCAGATTCTGAGCTATTGTCTTCTTTATGACGCTTATTGCTACTTAAGTAACATTTGGCAGGAGCATCATTTACCATATCTTCAAGCTGACTTAAATCAAGTGGGCTTAGCGGAAAATCGACTGAACTTTCTGTCTTCTGAGTCCTAAACTTATCCTGTCCTAATTTTAATTCATCTTCTAAGGAATTATAAACTGGCTCTTCTGTAAGATCATCATTTTCCTGCGTGTCTTTTACAGCAACGTTTGGCTCCACTGCATTAAGGGTATTTTCTTGACTTAAGGTTATACCCTCCTCTAATACATGAATTTCATCAACTGTAGTTACTTTAACATAATTTGATGATTTGTTTGTGTCATTTACAGTGGCATGAACCAAAACAACAGCTTCCGTAGCGGTTGCTTCAGAAGCATTTGACTCAGTTGCATCCTTTAATGGGCGATTATCTCCTGATACTGAGGGCTTGTTTTGATTTTTTGGACAGCGCCATTTAAAATGGTTAACTGAACCACAGAGCAAACATTTGTTTCGATTGGGACAATCTGTTGCCAAATGGTCAGTACTTAGGCAGATCTGGCATTCTTTAATTTGCCCTCTATACCATAAGGGCAGGACAAAGCTGCCATCAAGCGTCAATCTGCTTGGTAAAGGGCTATCCACTTTAACAAACCAAATACGTTTTCTAGCGTTCTGTCAAAGGGATACGTTTCCCATTCAATCTTTTGCACTTTGCCATACTTCTTGAGTTCACTCATGATTCTGTCATCTGGAATTTCTAGTGGAACTTTCATCTTCACTAGCAACCTATCTGACTCGATTTCCTCTACGCTACAAACTTCACCTTTTACAATAAGAACATCTTCCAGAAGCTTTTCCTTGACCCCCTCATTTGATACTGTTACATTCCATACAGTTTTAGTAACATTGATAAGCCCCTGCAAAGTAGCAGGTCCCACGCCAACGACGTCTTTTAACCCATGATACACGTCGATAGCCGTGACACCCCACCCCTTAGTTGTTATTTTAAGGCTTAGAGTACGCTTATAGGTTGCCATGGTGGTTTATCAAAGGAGGAACCCCATACTACTACAATATATAATAAATATTTACTTATATAACACCAGGACGTCAGGGAAAGAGCTACACACTAAATAAATAGTGTCCCCTTTTGAAACCCTTATTTTCTTGACTTAAGGTTATACCCTCCTCTAATACTTGAATTTCATCAACTTACTTTAATAGGATTTCATGATTTGTTTGTGTCATTTCACTGGCATGAACCACAACAACAGCTTCCGTAGTGATTGCTCCAGAAGCAATTGACTCAGTTGCATCCTTTAATGGGCGATTATCTCCTGATACTGAGGGCTTGTTTTGATTTTTTGGACAGTGCCATTTAAAACGGTCAACTGAACCACAGATCAAACATTTGTTTCGATTGGGACAATCTGTTGCCAAATGGTCAGTACTTAGGCAGATCCGGCACTCTTTAATTTGCCCTCTAAACCATAAGGGCAGGACAAAGCTGCCATCACGCGTCAATCTGCTTGGTAACTGGCTATCCACTTTATCAAACCAGATGCGTCTTACACCGTTTTCTAGCATTCTGTCAAAAGGATACGTTTCCCATTCGATCTTTTGCACTTTGCCATACTTCTTGAGTTCATTCATGATTCTGTCATCTGGAATTTCTAGTGGAACTTTCAATTTCACTAGCAACCTATCTGACTCGATTTTCTCTACGTTACAAACTTCGCCTTTTACAATAAGAACATCTTCTAGAAGCTTTTCCTTGACCCCCTCATTTGACACTGTTACATTCCATACAGTTTTAGAAACATTGATAAGCCCCTGCAAAGTAGAAGGTCCCGCGCCAACGACGTCCTTTAACCCATGATACACGTCGATAGCCGTGACACCCCACCCCTTAGTTGTTATCTTAAGGCTGAGGGTACGCTTATAGGTTGCCATGGTGTTTTATAAAAAGAGGGAACCCATACTACTACAATATATAATACAAAAATATAACACCAAGACGTCGGGGAAAGAGCTAAACACTAAATAAATAGTGTCCCCTTTTGAAACCATGACGTCTACCAACAACTATACGAATAGAGAGTACAGTCGTATATTTGTTAGTTAACCGATTAAAGTGGTTCCCTAATGCATACTAACATATTACAGACATGTATGTGTTAGTCTGTTCGAGTTGACAGGGGACAGCCAACTGACTATAAAGATTTATATAATCAAAGTACTAGGCTTGAGCTTACAAATGACAAAGGAATTAAACCCCCTCACCCAAGCGATCTTGCCAAATATAATGCGCTAGCCAACGAACTATAGAAATAGCATACTGGCGCGGGAGAAACGTATTGCATTAACCACAGTAAGGGGTGACCTATTAAATGGCTGAGACCGCCAGCTAAGAGGAGTGCCTTTAGAAAATGGAGACTCAAAATGCGCTCCAACCAAGACAAGAATTTACAAATTAAACATAAACTTTGAAAGGAAATACTAATAATAAATATATGTATAAAATTTATCTACAAAATCGCGCTAGAAACTAGCAAATTCGGGCAGCAATTACATAGCTAAATAAACGCGTGCGTTCACTACTACTACTACTACTACTACTACTACTACTACTACTACTACTACTACTACTACTACTACTACTACTAGAGGGGCAGTAGCCGAGTGGTTAGCGAGTCGAGCTCGTGACTCTAATGTCATGGGATCGATTCCCGGCCGGGCTGCGGCGTTGTGTCCTTGAGCAAGACACTTCACTCTGCGTTGTTCCAGTTCACCTGTCTGTAAAATAGGTACCTGTGAGGGCAGTGTCGGCAATGTGGAATGTAAACGCCTCTGAGCGCCTATAAAACGGCAGCCGGGCTGTATGCTCCCAAAGGGAGTTGAGATTGTCAAGGAGTGAAATGGGCCCAATGACCAGGGGGTAAAGTTGGAAAGTCGTCTGAGCACGCAAGTGGAAGCAGACTATAAACCTGACCTATACCTATACTATATATATACACTACTACTACTACTACTACTACTACTACTACTACTAGTACTACTAGTATCCAGGATGCTTATAATGAATAGGCCGGCAAACCAAGCAATTAATAATTATACCAACACGATGTTTAGCACCGCCAGCGTCATGACTTCGCCATTATTATCACCAATACCAATGTCATAGGAATATACATCACAACCACCGCCCTATCTACACAAGAACAACCGCCACAACGCCAAATGATCACGGTGGCGATGCCACCATAGAGCAGCTACAGACAGCCACCATAGAGCAGCTACAGACAACCACCATAGAGCAGCTACAGACAACCACCACAGACCACTCTGCATTAGCCGACAACACATCAAACCACCACACATCACTATACATTAGCCGACAACACATCAAACCACCACACATCACTCTACATTAGCCGACAACACATCAAACCACCACACATCACTCTACATTAGCTGGCAACACGTCAAAACACCACATATCACTCTACATTAGCCGACAACACATCAAACCACGACACATCACTCTACATTAGCTGACAATACATCAACCCACTACACATCAGTATACATTAGCCGACAACACATCAAACCACCACAGGCGATGGTACACAACAACCCCATACTCGGACACCCACATACCCTAATCACGAAACCTAGCCTCCATTGGCATGTTACTAAGGCGTTCAGTAGGTCATTTAATAGTCCTCTGTCTTTCTGCGCTATAAAATTTCAGACCTGACAAGCCTTATGTGAGAATGAGACGAGCATCATATCAGTATTGTTCTAGCACTGCGTGAGACGAGTGTTATGTTAGAATTACTATAGAACACTGAGAGACCAGCGTCATATTAGAATTGTTATAGCGCTGCCAGAGACGGGTCCCACATTAGAATTGTTATAGAATCTCAAGCACGTCCTACCAGCCCAGTGTGATTTGACAGTGCCGTATTCATTACACGAAATGCCATGATGTAGTAGTAGTAGTAGTAGTAGTAGTAGTAGTAGTAGTAGTAGTAGTAGTAGTAGTAGTAGTAGTAGTAGTAGTAGTAGTAGTAGTAGTAGTAGTAGTAGTAGTAGTAGTTTTCTTAATTTTTAATGCACTGGCAACACAATTGCTTCAATTTCCAGGCTAACCCCGCCTACGGAGTGCACACCTTAGTTTAATTTGTTGATCATCATTTCCCCAGTTGAGGATCGAACCACTATGCTGCAATTCCACATAGCATCAGCAACCAGACATCTTTCCACTGGATCACCACGCCAAGACGAATCTTGGTTTAGCGGACCAGCTTTCCCATGTCGGATATACTGATACACTGGCGAATTCATATGAGACTATCTTTTGGACGTACACCATCTGGTGTGTATGCTATGCCCTCACCTGGGCTCCATCGCGGCACTGGCAGTAGTATATCTTTTATAGTTTTTAATGCACTGACAATGCGATGACTTCAATTTCCATGCTAAACATGTCTACGGAGGACACCCCTTAGTTTACTTTGTTGATCATCATTTCCCCCAGTTGGGAATCGAACCGCCATACTGCAATTCCACATAGCATCAGCAACCAGACATCTTTCCACTGGGCCATCACGCCAAGAAGAATCTTGGTTTAGCGGACCAGCTTTCACATGTCAGATATACAGATACACTGGCGAATTCATATGAGACTATCGTTTGGATGCATACCGTCTGGTGTGAATGTTATGCCCTCACCTGGGCTCCATCGCGGCACCGGCAGTAGTAGATTTTTTAAAGTTTTTAATGCACTGGCAACGCCATGACTTCAATTTCCAGTAGTTTTATTAAGCATTTTTGGTTTCTGTTTGTGTTGCTCATTTGTATTTATTTTGCTGTGGGCAGTCACAGCTTGCGGTTATTGTTCTGCATCTTTCGGCTGTCTTGGTTGACTATAGCTCGCCATTGCTGACTGTAGTCGATAGACTGTATAGCCTATAGCTGTTGATTGGCTTCGCTTTGACCTAATTTTTCTTTTTTCATTATACCTATGTGCGCTCGTGCAATTATGCTTGTGCACCGAGCATTTACACGCATTTGCTTGCAGGTTTTAGAAGGCCCATTGCTACATAGTGTTTTTGTTTAGTTTCTGGCACCTAACGTTGGCGGCAGCTAATTATACAATACCTTATATTTGTCATTATCTATGGATAAATACCAATCATAGAATATGCAAGTTGGCTATAAATGGACACTGAGTCTTAAAATTATGACAAAAAGGTGGGATGTGTCAACTATTAAGGTATACCATGGATTAAAGAACACTATTGGTGCTGGCCCTTTAATATTAAAGGGACTCATCAATATTAGTCGTAATCAATGGAATATCACTGTGACTAACCAGGAAGTAAAGGACAGCTTGTTAGAAGGCGATCTTATAGTGAAAGGAGAAATATGTGGAGTGGAAGAGATTGAGTCTGATAGATTGGTTGTCAAAGTCAAAGCTCCTTTGGAAAATCCAAAGGAGCGACTGGTGGCAGAATTTTCGCAGTATGGCCAAGTTGTCAAAATCGATAGGGAAACTTATCGGTTGAAAATGGAATCAGACGGGTGTATTTTGATAAAGTGGATAAGCCGCTACCTAACAAATTGTCCATTGATGGTGCCTTCATTCTGCCATTATGGTACAGAAGTCAAGTGAAGGAACGTCGAATTTGTGCTGGTACTAACCATATGGCAACAAAATTGTCCCAAGAAAAAACAATGTCTGTTGTGTGGGTCTCAGGATCATTTTAAATGCAATTGCCCGAACGATAGTGAAGTATTGAAGTCTGCTAAGGACCACAGTGCTATAAATTCTGAGTCTCCAGAGGAAAAGGGGGATATATACCCTGCCCTGCCTCTAGTTTCTGTTGTTGCAGAGGTTCATGCAGTATCAACTCAGAATGTAAATACTGTTGAAGAACCTAAGTCAGCGAATGTCGATGTGAATGACAGTGAGATTCAGGTTATAGAGGAGGGAATTAGTTTGACTCCTGATGAAATTGATAAAGGACAATCAGGTGATGATAATGTCCTGGATAATGATGACTGTTCATCGGCACCAGCTCTATCATGTGGACAAAATACATTTAGAACTGACTCGACAGAAGATGGAGATAATAATCCTTTGAGTATGTCTTCAACATTTTCAGATATTATTAATAGACCAAAATGTAATAAATCTAACAATAGTTCCGAATCTGACGTTGAAGCAAAGGATATCGAAGATGTCTCTTTAGGCTAGCGGATTTTGGAGAAGCTGGGGAAAAATTACAATGTTATCGAAATCAACGTTTTCTTGCTCCCCTATGGTCATATTATCACAGAAAAAAAGTCCTGACCAATATCCCTTGGGCAAAATCTTTTATGGCACATTGAAATTTTGCCGCTTTTTGCATTCTTAGAAACCCTGATTTTTGGGGGTAGTCAAAGGCAAGTCCTTTTTTCAGACAGTGTGTCTAGGAGTAAAGCACTGAAACTGTATATTTATCGGGTTACCATATTCTCTTAGTCTGTCAATGATTCCTTTAGTTGTAGTTATGGTAACGTGAGAAAAAAACAAGATGGCTGCGTGGATTATGGATAAATATTACTTTTGTCAGCAGCCATTCATTTGTCGCATACTTGCGATCAGAAAGCCTACTAAAATGAATGACATGGATAAAAAATACCGAGTATCAAGAATTTTAAAGAAATATGTTTCTTTAGGTGAATGCGGTATACAACGAGAACTGAGGATTCTGACAGATGTAAAAATCATTGACAAAGGATTATCCAAGATGCACATCTTGCCTGCTATCTTTGCCCGTACACTAATCGAAATCGTGTTCATCATCATCGCCAACGTCTTCACATCTGGAAGGAGCAACCTTGTTGCTACACGTTTTTCCATGGCAACCGCCACATGCAACGACACAGTGTAATCCTGATTTGTGGCATGAATATTGCCTTGTTCCACATTGGGTTTTATTAGTAATTTTACGATTACAATGAATAAATTTCAGAACATTTGCAGGTGCAGCATCGATATCTGTCATGACTGGGCGCATAACCTTGTTTTCCAACTTCCAGCCCCATTTGTACGGATTAAGGCACTTGTTATCGAGTTCAGCCCATTGGACAATTTGCAGATGGACGCGGAGACTGTGGTAATGAGCCGCTCGATCAGTTTGTGGAAGTCTCTCAGGCTCAATTTTATTACACCATGCAATCATTGCTTGATAACGCATGTGTCTCAAGGATGTCAGTGATTCAGAATCTTTCACTCCATAAAGGATACAGAAAACAGATATACCGGCATTAGCGGCATCTTGGGGTGTCATCTCAGTATCAGCCATTTCATGAGCTAGTAACTGTAGTTTGCTCTGTTTAGACAAGCTTTTGATTACATGAGTTTTTCCTTGTCCAAAGGTAGATGAAGTTGTATCGCAACCACTCCATGCATGGATGAACAGTATGTTGTCGTGCAATACTGGATTCATCACTTCATGTGCTTCGCGAAGGCTGTACATCTGCACAGTTTTATTCGGTCCATTTGTTTTTTTCTCATTTACTAGAAATATATCAGCTATGTATGTTTTCCAGGGGTGAATTAGCATAATAATAATTTCTGAGTCTTCCGCTACAACCATTACTGATTGACCGCTTTTCGAAAAGTACAGAGCAGGTGATACAATCAAGGTGCCTGCATCGCCATCACTACACTTAACGATACATATATAATCCGTAGATTGTAAGAATCTAACAAGAAGCTGTATGAACTGTGTCTTATAACTCATGTTGGAGAAAAATGCATCTTGATTTTTGTGACACTGGTATATCTGTGACAGTGATATCCACAGACGTTGTTCCAGAGCACCTCAGATGTTCGTGGTATTTTGTGGATGGTCCTTCGTATCCATCGAATACAACACAGCACTTTCCATATGTATTGCTGAGAAAGTTTTCATATTGTTCGACAATTTCTTGATATGTGACATTGTTTTTCCATCTAATATGATGGAGCAGCCAACCACCATCTATTACTGGCATGGTATCTTTCGTAACATTAGTCAGTTCATGGCTGACATTGTGGAGCTCTTTATTGATATCCCTGGCTGATTCTGATTATTCTGATTTTTGCATGAAATAGTCTTTGAACAGCGATGTAGCCATGGAAGAAAGTTCATACTTAAAATAAGGTGTGACATCGTCGGATTCTCGTTTTGCCAGTGCCGTACATCGCAAGAATAAAACACTCGGCTCAATCAGGATAGCTGGAGGTCATTCAATGTACGAACTTGTTGAGATCGTTTAATGTGAGCATTACTAAAGGCCACGTCATCAAGTGATTGCTGGATCTTCAAACCCACTTGTTCAGCCATGTCACAATTAATTCCATCATCGTCAGATGTCATTATCCCAGTTGCCAACGACCTTAGCGTGAACACCTCGTCATCGAATGGGTTGTACTGTTCAACCCAATCTAGGATCTTCTCTATGTCTACAAAATGTCGATTGCACCTAGATTTACCGAGTTCCGTATGTTGTTCACTTGTTGCATTTTGTCGATTTGTTAAGCTGGCCATTGCCTCATGAACAGCTGCACAGTGATGCATGCTATAGATCCATTGATGCCTAATGCTTTCAGATATGCCACGACCATGTGTCAGACCTCCTCGCGCTTTCATTGATCGCATAAGAAGCTGCTCTATGCATAGATCAGTCCATAATCCAGCCCAGTGCTTATCACTCCTACGAACTGCATGGTGGCCTGTAGAGAATGTATAAGTGGGAGATCTCTAATCATTTGCAGGTAAAGTCTAGCACTTTTTGCATAATTAATATGCCCTGAAGCTGCGAAAAGATTCAACAGCTTTCCAACAGCTGCGAGATGCCCTTCCCAATCACAGACTCTTTCGCAATGTATGAACTCTCTAATGATGCTTATGTAGTACAGATACAAAATCCAATACTTGGCTGTACGTGACTCACTTTCCAATTTTGGCTTGTGTTTAATAATACATAGATCTAATGCTACCAGGTCTTCTGAATCAGAAATCTCATTGATTGGTATACATTCATCTTCTAGAGCACATCGAACCATTTCTTCCAGTTTGATTACTTAATTGGTTGTTAATCTATCTGGCTGTTGAGTGCATACAGAATTGGATAGTTCAGCATCCACAGGTAATAGATCAGAAATCATCTTTGTCATAAGCGCTTTTTCAACAAGAAAATGTGCACGTAAAGCCCTGGAAATTGCTTTTCCCGCCAAAATCTGATTAATGGTGTTTGGTCCATACACCTGCCCCATGGCTTCTTCAAGACCCGACCCTTTCATCACATTGCCAATACTACCACATGCACTCATTAGAAGATGGAATCCACCAAGTTGACAAACCAACTGGTTGAGATCTTTTGCTTTAATAATTTCAACTGCTTTCTGCCAGAGTGGCCGGTCAAATGTGATTGATCTACTGGCTTGCATCAGTTTGCTTGACTGATCGTGAATGTATAAAAACGTAGAGTACAGACAAGTCTCGTCATTTGGGTTGAGGTCTATGAATGGAAGAATAAGTACTTGCCATTTCTCAGTACCATCATCAAGGGGCTTGTAGAAGTGCTGGATGAATCCAGAATAATTTGGCATTGGTATACTCAATTTATTAAACACACATGCTGATTGCCACAGCAGGTTGGCATCATATGATACTGGTGGCACAATATATGGTCGTTGGGATTCCAGTATTGGTTTGAACTTTAGGGAAGAAAGTGCTGTTAACATTGACCCTACATATTGAACGATTGGTATCCCTTGTCCCCCACTAGTTCAGACACTGCCTATTTTGCCATGCATCTAACATGCTGATCACAGTTTTTTTGGTATCCTTTTGCAGCGGACATTGATATTGTACCCATACCATGAAACTGGTTGCCACCATCAAGTGTTTGGACATCATGGTCACTGCATCGCTATTTGGTGACAATGTGCCAAGATTTTCCTCTTGTAAAATAGATTGCTTAAACAAAGTTAATTCATCATATGAGATGGAAAATCCCAATCTGAACAGCTCGTCTATCAGCCACCTTGAACCAAATACATGGTCCATCTCTACCGCGGCACCAAACAAAATAGGCGACATTACAGAAGATGGTCTCACAGCTTGAGTGAGAGCTTGACCAATGCTATTTCTTTCTATATCATTTTCTATCATTGTCTCAATAAATATACTAGTTAGTGGGGTGAGAAACTCCCTTTCTTTACCGATATCACTAATATCATTGCTACTCGGATAATATTC
Organism: Chaetoderma sp. LZ-2023a; assembly: GCA_034401795.1. Lineage (NCBI taxonomy): Eukaryota > Metazoa > Mollusca > Caudofoveata > Chaetodermatida > Chaetodermatidae > Chaetoderma > Chaetoderma sp. LZ-2023a. Next base: position 111,152,574 of record CM067372.1, read on the forward strand.
TTTTGAGTACTCTCGCTGACGTATCTCGTCCTTCAGTAGTTTAGCACACGTAGCAACTATTCTTTCAGTTTCTAGTTTGACATTTTCTCTCTTTTCGGAGTACCATTTCTCATGTACTATGTAACTAGCCATATCATGGAAACATAATACATCTTCACGACCCCCTTTCATTCGCGACCAGAATATGTGGTTGCGGTAATGGTCGTGCAGTTTCTCTCTCAGGCTCTTAATGCCGTAAACTTCTTCACCACTGAATATCTCTATCATCTTCTCGTGTATTTCCGTGATAGTCATTTTTTCTGACACCCTCTCATCATCCAGCCAATGGCAAAGTGCTCCAAACCAGCTTTGCTTCTTTGAATCAGTTGGCCGACCGACTGGTAAATTAGTAGTGTTTGCAGAACAGAAGAAATCTATATAACATTTGCAATGATATTGGGCTGATGATGCAACTAAATCTATGCAGTCATTTACTCTCAACATAATTTGATGAGCCCAGGTGGCATTTCGTTTCATGCACTGATTCAAGACAGATTGTCTGGATGCAAGCAAGGTAACCTTTGACACTGAGTCTTTGCCTGGATGTTTACTGTCAAAGACTGCTGTTTTCCCACACAAAAAGCAACCGCCCTTCCAGTCAAAAGGCTCCGTACTTGATCTTAATCTTTTTGATGTTGTTGCACTACTGTCACTATCTGTTCTACTTCTTCTCAGGTCAGCTTCTGGATCCCTAGTATAATCAGCCCGGCATCTCGTGTGTACATACACGTTACCAATGGGCAGTGTTACCGATCTTTCTAATAAATAGTCATTCAGTTCTCTATTACCCCCCCCCCCCCCGAAGACGACTTATACGAATAAGCGTTTCAAGACCTTTTTCATAACCCTTTTATTTATCATCTCCCATAACCTACTGACAAACAACACAATTACCCTCAGATAAGTTACCCGGCATGGGAATTTCATCTAATTGATAGCTCATTGTTGAATGTATTAAAACCCCATAAGGAATTCAAGCATAGCACGTGTTCACAACCACGATATGATGATGCATAAGCATATTAGGTAACTTTATTTCAACCTATTACACGCAAAAGTCATAATTGTCTTTTGATTTACATTAATTGCCAGTTTTTAAAATTATCCTGGACCATGTATTATTATTACAAATGATTAATTCTATGCGTAATCTGACCACAGACCACGCTAAGTTGGCTATATTTGTAAACGATGTATTGTCCTGAACAAATTTATTCGCTAACTTTCTTATTATAGCGCAAAATATATTGATAGCAAAAAAGATACACTTATATTTTCATAGATACTGTGAATTGGCCTCTATATTGGTGATCATCAAAGAATTCTCCCAGGTTAATTTTGATATAGTTCAACAATTATTATTTTACACAATAGGGTATTGTATCTTCGAAATCTATGCCAATTTTCAGCACTCTAATCATACGGAAATGTTAGAAATTTGAATTTGCCCCCGCCCCCCCCCACCCCCACCCCCACCCCCGTGCACCCTATAATAAGGCACTGCAAGAAATTTGAAAGTAGGAAGATTTCAAAGTGGTGTAAAAAATTTCGCCTAAGACATTTTGGTCAGGACTCTTTTTCTGGGATACTAACGATAGTGAAGATCAAAAATGAGCAGGAATTGATAACATTGGAATTTTTTTTCCCAGGTCGCCCAAAAATGGGCTTATTCTACTAGTCTACTTGCTGAGTCAGAAGACTCAATCATCATATATATCAGATGAAATGGTGATGTATTGTTCACCAAAGGGTGATGTTTTAGTGCCGTATATAACAGCAACATGTGCCCACTATAAAAATCTATGTTGCGATTCTGACATTTCCCATTACAGTCACTTGAAAAAGGTTAAATTGAATGATCATGATTTTGCCAGCAAGTTTCGAAAGTGGGCTAAAAAGAGAAATAAGGTCAGGAAAAAGTAAAAATCTAGTTAAGTCACTTATGGCAGGCTTGCATATTATCTGTCTTATCATGCTCAGTTGTACAATAAATTGCATGGGTCTTTTAGAAGAACTTGCAAACCAAAATGTTGATGTCACTTTACTTCAGGAAACTAAAATTTAAAAACCTGAAGTTTTTGAAACGTTTAAACAACTTTTTAAAGGTGAAATTTACTACTCACTAGCAACTGATAATAGTGCAGGAGTTGCCATACTACTTCTACCCAGCTGCCTTAAATCAGTTAGTATTGCATCATCATCTTCAGATACAAGTGGACATTGGGTCAAAATAGCAATTGATAATTCGCATTCAGTGTTAAATATGTGTGTCTATGCACCTACTTCTCATGGATCTCATTGTCGTATATTTACTGATGCATTCACTAGCTTTCAAGATAATGAATGCGAGAATTTAATTTTAGGTGTGGATTTTAATTGTGTTTTAGACCCAAAAAAAATAGGAAATCCACCACTGGATATAATGATATATCTCATAATCAATTGAAACGTTTCTGCGATTGTGAAGATTTATGTGATAGGTATAGAGAAATCAATCCTGAAGGAACCGACTTCACCTGGTTTTCTAATGATGGTAGGTCAGCATCGCGATAGACAGGATATATTTGAATCAATTGCTTAAAGGCAGTCTTACACAGGTTATCACATTTCCGGTAGCATTTTCTGATCATAATATGGTGTGTATCAGTTTAGATAATACTGACTGGATTAAGCAAGGGCCTGGGTTTTGGAAATTAAATATTCCCTTTTACATGATATTAATAATATCCTTTTACATGATACATCAGCGTATTGAAGGATTTTGGGCATATTGGCTTCGTAAAAAGGATGAATATGAAAATCTGATGCAGTGGCTGGAAGAGGGTAAAGCTGGTTTGGCGCATATTTCATGACAGTTTGCAAATAAAAAGGCCCGTGATAGGTGCAAATGTAAGAAGTCCTTGGATACATTTTTACTCCAAATTTCAAGTAAAGTTAGTGCCGCTGATGCAAGATACAATGGCCTCTTATTAAAAATAAAGAAGCAAATTAATGATTTAGTTCACTATGCTTTTGAAAGCGCGAAGACTCGATCAATGGTGCAATAACAAGCCAAAGGTGAGAAGCCTACACAAATTTTCTGTTGTTTGGAAAAGGCAAGAGGTGTTGAAAAGCTTATCCGACTGCTAAAATTGAGGAATGGTGCTGGGTTATTTTAAAACTTAACGTTTTGTTGAAATACGCAGTCCAAATTAATTTCAGTGCATGAGTGACCACATAATGGGTATAAAGTGGTCAGATAACAAGATTAAAGTTCTAGGAATTTACTTCAGAAAGAAAATGGATCGACTAGTGAATTGGATATATCGCATTAGTAAAGCTAACCAAATACTTTCTAATTGGAAACGTTGCCGCCTGTCCATCTTTGGCTGGGTTTTTGTTATAAATAACCTCGTTATGTCTGGATTGTGGTACATAGCTTCTGTTATCCAAATGCCAAAACATGTTGAGGATGAAATTAATAAGTTAATCTTGTTATATATATGGGGAGATAAAACAAATCTTGTGTCTCATGCCGTTTATGTGAATGGTAAATTAAATGGAGGATTAGTCTTAGTACATATTTCAACTAAATGTGCATCATTGAAATTAAGGTTTTTACAAAATTTGCCTTATTCCGACTCGCCATGGGCAAATGTTTCATGGAAATTGTTAGAGCTGTGTCTTGGTCCATTTCCTGCTGAATGCATTTTCTTATCAAATTCAACACTGCCAAATGTTATGAAAATCCCTGGAGTACATCAAGAGCAACGAAAAGCTTTGAGCATGTTTTTCAAAGTTGCTCATTTTACCTCGAACACGCGAGGATGTGCTAGATCAGAAATTATGGGGAAATGATAATATTCAGTTGGGCAGCAGGGCTCTTTATTTCCCATCATTGGCCATTAAAGGCATTCATATTGTTTCTGACGTAGTTACTCCAGGTACCCGATCATGGCTTCCTCTCCAGATGCTATCAGAGAAATGTAAGCTGCGAAATATTGATGCTCCGAGACTTTTAACACAAATTCAGAAAGCAGTTCCGATAACATGGTTTACATTACCCAATGCTAATAGTATAAGTGAAATTTCTTCACCTATGCTACTTTACCATAACACATTATTTAGATCCCATATGAGGTCTCATGATTGGTATATACTTCTAATATAGATGCATGCAAAAATACCCAAAACTATTGTAGCGTGGGAAGGAACAAGATATAAACCCTCAAATTGGAATAAGATAAGATAAGATAAGATAAGATAAGAATCTTTATTTATCGAGGGTAAATCTTCAGAGCAATGCCCTGATCTCCCAGAGGCCCTCGCCAAATAACTATATGAACTAATTAGAATTATATTTACAAAATTTACAAATCATGCACAAAATATATACAAAACTATACATAATTGTTGCAATGAAAACCTATTTTCAACCATTTCAATATCAAATATCAAATGGCGGAAAGACGACAATAATAAGTATGTATTTGTAATTCTATGCTAATGTAATAAACATGCTGTTGAGTATTTTGAAACTAATTTGACCGGGTGTCGTTTCTGCCTTAGGCAGATACAGCACTCAGACAAACTAGCTTCAAAATATCCAATAGTTTATTTAGTTTTCTATAAAATGATATCCAAAATCTGCGGAGATCGACCGATTCCAACACGAATGATGAGTAGGTGGAGCTTCGATAGAGATGGGCGGGGCATAGATAAACCCGGAGAAGTCCGTTAGTTTCGGGAGATTAATGAACACTGGGGCCCAGAAAGTTATTAGCCCTGGGCCCCGAGCAGGTTAAATTCGGCTCTTATGGTTAGATACTATTATATTTTGGTTTGGAAGAATTTACATCTGCCTTGTTTGCCCTATAATGCACGGGATATAGCTTGGCGTCTTATCCATCACCGGTTTTGGGTGGGTCACCTATTACAAATGTCATGTCACAACTAGCAATCAATGCCCTCTTTGCGAATGTGAGGAAGAAAAGATTGATCACCTTTTTATCAATTGTGCAGAAATTTTGGAATTTTGAAAATATAATGAGACAATAATAATTAAATTTAATATCCGTTCGCTGAAAATAAATGCTGAAATGATTTTATTTAGAGACCCTGACCATATACAAAGATATCTTCCTGGTGGTAAGAGAGTAATAGTCATATGTCTCTTAACAATAGGTGCTGAACCCGGACAGAGGTAATTCATTATTATCTCTGAAAGCGATTTCTGGTGCCTTATTCCAGCAATTTTTACAAGCCGAATATTTTTAATTTATGAAAAGGTGCAGACCATACCAGTTTACAGATATGAGGTGTAAGACATGCACGTTGATAATTCTTTCTGGGAATTCAGTTACCTTAAATATATAAGCACGAGACCATATGAGATTTAAGCTACTGTGGGAAAAGATTATTGCTAGATTTGCTTGGATTATTTTAGTTTTTGGTTGTATGGTGGCTGTGTTTCCCGTTGGTTTGGCTTAAATTATTCACTAGAGTTACATTGAAAGTTTGATAATTAATGAATTAATGTTTATTATCGTCAATATTTTATATGGGAATATTAATTTTAATAATATTGGTTCCGGGGTAATTTTGGAAACGTCCGGTCAAAGTAAAGTGGTTCGATTTTTTTCACTTTTATGATTGTAAGTTAGTTTAAACATGTATTTACAGTACTAAGAATATCCAAGCGGGATGATTCTGGAAACATTACTAGTTATTTTTGTGTACATGGCATTGGCGTTAGGGTAATTTTGGAAATGTTCATTCAAGGTAAATTGATTCGGGATTTCACTTTTGTGATCATAAGTTAGTTGAACATATGATCACAGTAGTCAAAATATCCAGAGTGGGGTAATTGTATAAATGGTAATGGAGATTCAGGTGAACATTGGAATTGTATTAGGGTAATTTTAAAACTTAACGTTTTGTTGAAATAAGCGGTCCAAATAAATTTCTGTGCATGAGCGTAATATTTGTTGCTTTTTATGTATATATTGGTATGTGTGATGCAATGTTTATAAATATATTTCTAAATTTATAGAATTTACTTCTACAAAATACTGACGTATCTACGTGTTGTTAATTAAGTTTCTTACTGTTTTGTGTATTTTGTCAGTAAAATATTTTTGGGTAGAAAGGATTTCCACACGATCCTTTGATCGTGTTACCAAAAAACAGAAAAAAGGTAGTAGTAGTAGTAGTAGTAGTAGTAGTAGTAGTAGTAGTAGTAGTAGTAGTAGTAGTAGTAGTAGTAGTAGTAGTAGTAGTAGTAGTTGTTGTTGTTGTTGTTGTTGTTGTTGTTGTTGTTGTTGTTGTTGTTGTTGTTGTTGTTGTTGTTGTTGTTGTTGTTGTTGTTGTTGTTGTTGTTGTTGTTGTTGTTGTTGTTGTTGTTGTTGTTGTTGTTGTCGTGGTAGCAGTAGCAGCAACAGCAGCAGTAGTAGGAGTACTAGCTCTATAGAAGAAATAACACTTACTAATGAGAATAGAATATCCCCCGCTAAAATGGCATTCTATAGCCCCCTGGGACGGGGAATCTTGGCTCCGATGGTCGTGCACGAAGAGTAAACCAAAAAGAAATTCAACATGTATATACTACCTTGCCTTCTCCATGGGCTAGAGATATTTATGCTCCAGCAAATAACACTTTAGATGCTTAGAGGGTTTTCATCTGCAAATGCTGCGTATAATTCAGTTTTTACTCTCTACACACACATACAATATCCGCCCACCCGCCCGCCCGCCCACCCGCAAGCCCGCCCACCCGCCCGCCCGCCCGTCCGTCCGTCCGTCCGTCCGTCCATCTATCCATCCATCCCTCCCTCCCTCCCTCCCTCCCTCCCTCCCTCCCTCCCTCCCTCCCTCCCTCCCTCCCTTCCACCCACCCACCCACCACGAAAAATGGTCACTTGCTCTGGCCTCGAGAGATGATGGTAGGCATCTTCTGATTGAGGTGTTCTATAGAGTGACTTGATGATAGTCTTCATCTCTGTATGTGTAACCATGTTTTCTGTCTTATTCTCTTCTGCTCCCACCTTTGCCATCTTATCTGCTTCCTCATTTCGTTGGACTCCACAGTGTGTGGGGATCCACTGCAATGCTATCAGAAAGCATTTGATGGTTTGTAGTGCTTCTTCAAGTTGTGTCAGCTTACCTTTGGTGATAGCCTCAAGGACGGAGCGGGCATCAGATAAAATGACAATCTGTACAATAGGGTCTGCAGTTCTGCTGATGGTATTAGCTGCATGGACCAGTGCTTCGACTTCAGCTCTGTAGTTTGTGCAGTGTTTGCCTGTCGGTATTGCAGCTGACTCATGTTGTCCGTTTGGATACTGTATGTGCAGTCCGGCACCTCCGCTCCTAATTGCATCTTTGGCTGATCCATCTGTGTAGATCCTTATCCATGTTTCCTGAGGGTACATTTCTTCCAGCATGGCTAGGGTCAGGGCCTTCTTGCTCACATCACTGTGTTCATCTTTGGTTGTGAGGTGAGGTACTGTGGTGCGAATAGCTATGCTCTCTAGTTTGTTTTCCCAGGGTGGAGGATCAAGGGTGTGGTTTGGATCTTCTATTTGTGCTGGCAACATTTCTTGGTGGTTCCTTTGAAGTGCTTTTGTCTCTTTCACAAAACTTGATCTCTTAAGTCTTCCTGATGACAGCTGTGCTTGCCTGATCTTCATCGGGTGGTTGTTGAACGATTTGAACTTTGCAGCTTGGATCAGTGCTTTGCATTCCCTTCCTTTACTATGTGGGGGGATGCCTGCTGTCTGTTCCATTTTTCTGTTGGTGTTGATCCCATTCCACCAGTGATGATGCGCAGTACCTGATTTTGTACTCTGTCAAGGTTCTGTTGATGAGATTTAGCTGCTGTCATCCATTAGCTGGATCCATACCTAAGGTGTGGTCGTACGGCACCTAGGTAGGTCTTGATGATCCTTTCATTGGCACCCCACTTTGTTCCTGCCAGCTTCCTCATGATGTTTAGCTTTCTTCTGGCCTTTGCCTCTGCGTTCTGGATGTGCTCCTTCCATGTTAATCTTCTGTCATAGGTGACTCCCAGGTATGTCTGCTGGTCCTCGTACTCGAGTGGAGTACCGCCCAGTGTCAGATTGCCAACCTTAGTTTTGGTGGACAGTGAGAATAGCATGGCTGATGATTTTCCTTTGTTGATGGCAATACACCAGCGATTGGCCCAAGCTGTAATTCTGTCCACGGCGAGCTGCATTCTGTACGTGGCAGTCGTTGTGTACTCCTCGGTGCACCAGAGTACGAGGTCATCTGCATAGAGGGCTGCTTGGATCCCATTGGGCAGCTCTACTACAATGTCATTAATGAAGAGTATGAACAGAGCTGGTGATAATACTCCTCCTTGTAGTACCCCGTGTCTCAGCAATACATTCTGTCCAGATTGTCCATCCACCAGCACCCTAGCTCTGCGATTGTGTAGGTATGACTTGCTCCATCGGAACATGTTGCCACCGATGCCTGTGTGCAGGAGCTTCACGAGGAGGCCATCCTTCCACACCTTGTCAAATACCTTCTGCAGATCGATAAAGGCAGCTAGCATCACCTTCTTGGCTTGAAAAGTGTTCTCTATGACCTGTGCAAGATGTGTTGTTTGATCCTCTGTGCTCATGTATCTTCTGAAGCCAGCCTGCTCTGAAACTATAATGTTCTCCGACTCCAGGTACCACTGCAACCGCTGGTTGACGATGCGCTCCATGGTCTTGCATATGCAGCTTGTAAGACTGATAGGGCGGTAGCTCAGCACTTTCGTCTTGTTCTTCCCTTTTTTCAGAATAGGAGTCATTCTGGCTTCCTTCCAGCACTGAGGAACCCCTCCATTGGTCCAACTGAGATTAAAGATATCTAGCAACTTGTGTCATAATGAACTGCGCGATGTGTAGAATGACATCATAATGAATGACGTCATGAATTATGTCGGTAAGTACGTCCCGAACGCATATTTGAAGACGGTCTATGCGTTGTTGTACAAATTGTTTGCTTTTACTATTTAATAAATATTATGTTGACTATTTTGAAACTAATTTGACTGGGCGCTGTCGCTGCCATAGGCAGCAACAGCACCCAGTCAGATTAGTTACAAAATAGTCAACAGCTTCCCTGTATAGTTTTCAGGAAATTAATAGCTAGGGCATTTTGGGATCGATCAATCCCAACACGGTGAGGCGTGGGTGGAGCTTGGTTAGTGATGGGCGGGGCATAGCTAAAAATGGAAAGGTTCATTGGTTGAGCAGACTATTAATATAGATATTGTATATGTCGCAGGATAGAACACCGCCTTATCGTACACCATGCATCATTGGAAACGAGTCACTGATGGAATTCTTCCATTTAACTTTTGATGACAGGCCTTGCCATAGTTTATTAATACTATTTGGAGATGAAGATTAAGCACTCGATCGTACAACATACATTTTCGCGAATTGTGGTCCCCTACGTCAAAGGCTTTCTGGTTATCTAAGAAAACTAGGTGTGGTAAAGTAGAAGACTGACGTATGTGCATTCAATTATAACTTCTGATTGCAGAGGTGCAGCCATTATTGAAGTCTTTTGTAAATGTCTTACTCGAAAATATAGAATTGTAGAGTATGGTAAGTGCTAATATAAATGATTCTCCTGCATAAAATATATGAACCCGCATTTGGATGGACGGTCTAACCAGACTCTTGATAAGCATAGGTTCACCAGGATTGGTGCTCTCTACTTGAACTAAGCTTGGGTACATCTTTGCCTATATCAAGTGGATGAAGTACATTGGTATTGCGTTAAAAGGTTACGGTCATTGTGACATGTGTATAAAATACAGGTTTGTAACAGCTAGGTTCTTCTTGTTAGCTCATTTTGTCTTTATTTGAGAATTGGCAAAGTTATTAAAAAAAAGTATAGGAAAGCATTCACATCAACCAGTAGGAGACGCACAAAGACTTTCAGACTTTTCACGCCAAAGTCATTGTGATCTTTATACACATCTAGATTTTCATGTGGAAATGCAAAATGTCCAAACTTTCGCAAATATCCCGTCGGTGTACCACCGTTGTCCTGTTTTATTAGATAAATCGGTTTAGATTGTTTTATGTGTCTAAATATTGGGTTTCAGAATACCATCTTGGTGGGAGGGTGGTCATCAAATTTGTAAACGAAGTTAGTGAAGTAGGTGCATGATGCCAGCTTAGATAGCAATATCATGATATCTCCCACCCTCAATCCTGGCCCAGACCTCTTTAATTGTTTCATGTCTTGTTGTCTTTGGATAGGTCTAGTAATGTAAAACAGACGTTAAACATACAAGCCAGGTAGGCAGGCAGGCAGGCAAGCAAGCAGGCAGGCAGGCAGGCAGGAAGGAAGGCAGGCAGGCAGGCAGGCAGGCAGGCAGGCAGGCATGCAAACAGGCAGGCAGGCAGGCAGGCAGGCAGGCGGGCGGGCGGGCGGACGGACGGACGGACGGACGGACGGACGGACGGACGGACAGACGGACGGACGGACGGACAGGCACGCACGCACGCACGCACGCACGCACGCACGCACGCACGCACGCACGCACGCACGCACGCACGCACCCACGCACGCACGCACCCACGCACGCACGCACGCACGCACGCTAATGAGTTGTAGACAATCAAGCTATGTGTGTTTTTCGTTTGCAGTAATTAACAGAACGTACAGAGCAATAAAGCTAATAACGTATTTTTTCTGCGTTTTTCAACGGCGAAAATACTGGTCTAAATTAAAGAGACTACAAGATGTAGAAGATGACGAAAACATGGCGATTATCCTAACAGCTACTGCTTATCATCTGAAACATCGCGATTTCACGTAACGTTCTGGTTGAATTCCTGTCCGTATGGCAGCCGCAATTCGGTTTCTATCGCTTTTGGATTGATCGGTCCCTTAACTGATTACGCGCGACGAATTACTGTTAACTCAGTGGCTGCACATGGATACAGCCCTATGTAACATAATATAATTTAAATTAAACACGCATTACCGAATACGTGTGACGGATGACTGATTACGAACGCGTGGAAACCCACTCTCAGTCGGTCTATCGGTCCGTCTGTCCATCCATTTTGACATTTCTGACAAAGCCAATTACATTGCAAGTAGTATCATCATCAAACGATGCCCGCATTCCATGCGTCCCTGTCCATATCACAAATCTGCGTCTTTGTCTAAGCCGCGGGTGTAATAGCGGCTCACGTGTTGCTGAGGATTAATTGACGCATTCGTCGTGCAAATGCTTGAGCGGATTTCTAGCCTGGGGAGAGGGACCTCACACAGAATGAGCTGACATAGTCTACCTTGTTTTGCAAATATCTCCTGTTTTAATGCCTAAATGCGCGCATATCCGATCACATTACAAGGAAGACACGATAAGAATAACAGCCTAAAGTAATTTCTAAATATAAACGTTTTTAATTTGTTTTTTATCAGCGTGAAGTTGTACCTAGGCGACAAGAATGGGTACACAACTCAGCTAGCGGCTACTCAGGCTTAAAAGAAGATATCGATAGCATTTGGCTGCTAATGTCTGGACCGTTCCACAACTCGTACAGAGATTTCTTAGATTTAAGGGCGGGCCTTTAGCCTTTCTAAACCCCATCATGATGTGAATCGAAAATCGGCTCCGGTATGAGGTAAATAATTACCGATAGTATACCCTTACGGTTTTATCAAGATCTGTTTGGCAATAACAGAGGTATAGTCATTTTGAAAGGTAAGGGTGTTTCAACATTTGAAAGCCCAACATTGCAAGTAGTATCATCATCAACCGGTGAATCGCAAATCGGGATCCGGCCTGATGTCGAGAGTGACGCATAGAATACCATTCTCAATTTGAATCAAAATTCGGTCTCCGTAATGGTGTCGGTACTTATCCCTAGAATATACGTTTGAAGTTTGAGCGAGATATGATGAGAGCTGAATGAGGAGTAGTAAAGGAAACAAAATGGCCACAGCAACAATAGGAATACGAGCAAGCTTTAGAGATACGCTACGGATCTAAATAAGCTGACAATGAAAGCTTTTAGATAACACCTCCGCTGGTGGCCCAAAATCAGGGCTGGCATTTAATAGCAGGCGTAGCGAGAGTACTGTACACGAAATAAATAATTCATCAGTAATGCATAGACAAAAATAATAGGCATGATGGCGAGTGATTCACACTTCCATTCTCATGTAAGCACATTTAAATGGGCCCAGAGAGTAAGGCCAGTTTTAATATGGCTTCAGTTTCACGTTTATTACACTCAGGCTACCGAGGTAGCATATGACGGTACATATTTATAACAATTATTATGGCGAGTAAAGCGACAAAATATACAGTAATTATCACTAGATAAATAAATAAATAAATACTAATTACATTAATAACGGCAATAATAGACGTGTTGACCTATTTTTTCTTGGAGAACTGGCCTCTTGCATATTGAAAGAAATCGTTTCGCTTTTTCTATCTAGCTATTCTTGCTTAAGTAATAAGAAGGAATAAATCTTTGTCTTTCTGTGATAAATTTTGTGCAATGAAAAAGAAAGTGTAATTGGTCTCCAATGCAGTTACATGTATTACAGATGCGCTTATTTCTTTCAATTCCCTCCCATCGCTTGGCTTCGATGGCTAGTTACTGATTCAATGTTCTGAAGTGACACAAAGTTATATTGTTAGTATTTTTAAAAACGTTTTCGACCCATTTAAACTTGATATTCTTTGTTTCCATATAATGTAGGCTATGCAAGTATTAGTTAGTGGGCCAGGTGTGCAAAAATGCTAAAAATTCTACACGGGGCTACACAGAGAGCCACAAAAGGTTTAAGACGTGTTCCTGGTTAATTGGAGGGTGCTGATTCCCAATCTGTTATGTGAATAGCCATTTGCAGGCCAAGAGAAGACAATTTTTGAAAATTTACAACTGCAATGACTGGCCTAATAACAGAGCCAGACAGTTCAGTGGTAGATTTTCCCTTGAATGTGGTCCAAACGCAAATGCAATAACAGAGCCAGACAGTTCAGTGGTAGATTTTCCCTTGAATGTGGTCCAAACGCAAATGCCAAAGGAAGACTAGGTACAGCCGGAATATCGGGCAAGGCATTTCACCCTGAAGCAGAAGAGAAGTAGATTCTCACGCCACCCTTCACAACAGACTACGTACTGTTGTCAGAGAGATGTTAGACATGGATTCAGGAGACACAACATACACACACCGTGAAGACAACGTAGCTGTAATAGATAGACAAATAAAAGATAGAACCAACGTGGTAGAAGTAATCGAAGAGTTTATCAATCCCTTCAGATGCAATGATGAAGATCCGGTGCATAGAATCTCTGGATCAGTTGCTTCCAATGATGGCAGAGCCAAGAAGACGGTCATTGTAAAACTTAAAACATTTGCAACAATGGCAAAACAGCAAAAGAAGAAAAAATCTCAAGTTAGCCGTGCTAAAGATAAACTTACAACTGAGCTAACAATGGTTAAGATGGCTCTGTTGTCCAGACGGGAAGACTCAGCAGAGCAGGTAATGCAGCCAGTACAGCATGAACTCTTTCAATGCCCGCCTGCCTTAGCAGAAGTCTCTGATTCTGGCGATGTTTTGTCGCGATCTGGAACAAAGTCATCCCTTCTGAAATCTTTCAGCAAGAGCTTGAAGTTGGAGAGTGGCCTACAGATTCGCCTAACTCAGGCGAAGGCGATGATGGTAAACTTTCCACTTCAATTGCGTATATTGTTGACCTGATGGGATTCATTAGATGTATTGCACCTCAACCAGACGAACCAGCGAAAATATTTGCAAACCGCCTTCCTTCTTCAGCGCATTCTTAGTTCCCATCGAGAAGGTTGAAAACCTGTTCACCTCATAGCAGAATCGGAGATACAGGTGTAAGCTTGAAGGATGTCAGCGGCTGTCACAGCAGGCGATCCAAACAACAGACGACTGGTCAGCAATACTTTCAAATAAGCAGAGTAAACAAGAACTTCTAAGAGTTTTGTTTGAGACATGGGAAGAGTACCCAACTAAGTAACACTGTAGCTTGCTGGAGGTTTTGTAGACCGATTTAAGTCCATTGCTTTGACAATTACAATAGCTGTCGCAGTTCCTGAATTGAGTAGCAGCCAAGAAGGAGACACAAGAGTGCTACGTCATGCAATGTACGCTGCCAATAATGGAGCAAAGCGGATAATAACAAAGGCTAATTACACAGATATTGTTATCATCAACATATCTTTCTTCGGAAAACTGGCCGATTTTGGATTAGAAGGGTTGTACATAGAGATGAATGAACACCACATCCCAATCCATACTTTGTCCAGAACATTGGAAGAAAGTGAAATCACAATGCTTCTTCTAGTACATTTAATGAGTGGGTGTGATGCAATAAGCTTCCATTATGGCAAAGAGAAAAAGACAGTTTTGTCCAAATGCAGAAAATTTCTGAAAGAAAAATTGCCTTTTCTTTGTCTGGATATTAAGAATAAAATAACAAATGAGGTTATAATGCAAGCTATGGAAACAGGCATATATATGGGGCTCATATTGTATGGGAAATGACCAGGTGATTATTCCTCTGCATACCAGCTTCAACCAAACCATTATGGTCATTCTGTGGGCCGACGTTGCTTGCCACCTACACACGATGCATACAGATAACTTATCTTGAGAGCTTTATTCCAGACAGCAGTGTGGGTAAGAACTGACCAAGCAAATCCACCTTTGCCAAACATATACGAATTTCGCTGGAAACATGACAATGATCTTGTAGTGCCTGTTTTCATGAGTGAGCCATCGTTATCTCGTCAGCTTTTGACACGGAGGATATTTTTTATGATTGACTGAACACTAATCTTAATTGCCTAGGAGAAGGCTAATCAACAATTTGGTGCATATGTGGTTCCAACAGGTCAAACTTGCCACCGCCTATATAAAGCTATGTACAGTGAATTACTGATATTCAATATTCAGTCTTGTTAAAGGGGGCTTTTCAAGTAAGAGCAGTGGAAAATGCGGACTACTAATTAACCAATGCTTATGAATTGCCAATTTATTTTGGCACTATTTATGTTTGATGGCAAAACGTCATAGTTAAAAATGGTGAATACCCTTTTAATTATTGATATGTCGTGAATACACTGGGCCAACGCTACACAGCGTCTTACAAACAAACAAACATACATTTATTCTCACTTATTTTGATTTCAATTTTTCTTAAATCATCATGAGCTTAGAATGGGGAATGTCCCTTTAATGGTTCGGAATGGAGAAATCCCCCTTTAATAAATAGTGATTTCGATTCTGTGTATGGAGTGCTGTAAGTAAAAAGAAAATATAAATTGGCAATCCAAAGTTCACAGGCAGTAAATGTCTTACAAACAACAAAAGAACATAAATTTATTCTCAATTCTCCTGATTTTAATATTTTTTAAATAATGGAAAATGTCCCTTTAAAAGGGAACGCCAGACCCTCTATATTACTTTGCATAAGGTAAATCCACAAACCGCAAAGTTTTCAAAAATAAAATTGTACGCTCTGTGTTGAAATTAGAAATATATATCTTCGTTATTTCCATATGTGATACATTAGTTAAATTGCTATTCCCGGATGGGGCGTATGACGTCATAGGTTGAACGTTTTTCTCGCTGTCATTCAATGCTATCGCAATAAATTTATGAATTGCGTTTTATAAGGCGTTTCACTTCAAAGGTGTTAGGAATATATAAACTATATTTGCGGAGATGTTGAAGAATACATAATAACATTCCTTGGTCTGATTTCTCTGATGGTGCCGATTTTGACATCAGGTTTTGATCTTAAGATAAATCAATGACGCGATAGTATAAGTATATCAGTACAATTGCCATTTTTGAATCAACATTCTTACTGGCGCACATAATAATGTTATTAAAGATTCATCTATTAACATGAGAGATTAAATAGTTCTTACATACATCCCAATACATCTTTAGGTACCTATGTTTTCATACTAGCCTCAAAACGTTCTGAGATTTTGCAATATCCGTGTAATTGGCAAACATCTTCATAGAAAGTGGCCATCTAAGGTTCGGGAACTAAGGTATGAAAATAACAAATATAGTCCATAAATTTGCGAGAGTGTGATAAAGGTCTTAATTTCTTCAATCTGTACATACATAAATGATGTCGATAGCACTATCGCCGATAGAGATATCACCGTCCAAATCCATGCATTCCTGTCTTCCCAGTGCCTTTATCATGGTTCTTGTCGGATGAGATTCAACCTATGACGGCATAGGTTATACTAGCTTGCAGAAAATTATGGTAACATAGCGTTTTTTAACACCATTTTAATCGGATTTATATATAAATGTCGCTGGAAAGGTTTACACAGGAGCTTAAACGTGGGGTCTACGATAGAACTGCGCGTTTTATGCAAACGATGGCGACCCTTCTTGTGTTCCCCTTTAATGATACAAAATGGAGAAATACCCCTTTAATGGTGATTTATAACATATATATTCGAAATTCGTAATCAGCACCCCTGAATTAACTTTAAATCATTGTCAAAACTTTTGTTGGTCTCTGTGTAGACCCCGTCAAAATGTGCCACCCATGGCCCCTAACTATATAATAAAGAATAGGTGAAAGCTTTCCATATCCTGCCTAAAATCGAATTATTTTACACTGTATTATAATATGTAACGGGTATTTACTATATTCTGTATAGATCATAACATTCAGGGTACTCTTCTTCATTTGTAACATAATTTTATAAAATCGCATTTGGCAAATTTGTGGCAGTTTCGTGTTTTCGAAGCCCCAGGACGCGTATATGGTACAACCATACGGTCAAAAAGTGTGCGCTGTAAATCTATTGGGGCATCAATCATCAGTCGTGCCGCGATAATGACGACTGGCTCGACTGTAGCACGGCGTTGGCACGGCTTTTAATAATTTGATTTAAACGTAAAATTATGTCGTGCCACCCCAATCTATTGTTAGAAAAACAAAATAACTATATTCTCTCAGGCTACAACTGTAGGCTGATATAGTAATCAGGTACGTCATGAATGGTGCATTAGTTCAGGCCAGTTCAGATTATTTACTCCCAAGTCACATAGACATATGGGGAGCGATATGTAGAGATCGCGAGCGCGAAAGCGAGAGCGAGTGCGATATAGGTAGGTACTTGATAGTGGCCTAGAGTTGGCATGCAGTAAATACATGCATCTGTTTGAAATTTAGTTAATTTTGCCATGTAGATATATTTTTATTTAAATTCACAGCCGACTGCTTGAAAATAAAATCGTTAAAATTGTATACTTTTAGAGGCTTAAATTGTGGGCCTAGATGAAACGAAACGAAATAAATCTTAACATATGATGATTTTATTACGTATAAATTGATATAATTTTTTAAGTTGTGAAATTGAATTAGAGACACGAGTGCCGAATGAAATTATCATATGTTAAGATTTATTTATTTCCATTATATTGATGCACACTTTAAGCTTCTAAAAGTATACAATTTAAATAATTTTATTTTCAAGCATTTTGCCGTAAATATGCACCTTTAATTTTGAATTTTAGTTCATTTTCTATTCGTGTTTATGTCAAACTAACATAAATTCCAAGCAGATGCATATTTCTTGGAAGGCATCTCTGGGCCACCATGCACTATCTACCGCCCTCGCGCTCGCAATCGCACTAGTCTGTTTCGGGATTATCCTAATCTCTGCTCTGCTAGCTGTGGTATTTTACGCTATATCTCTCAAGATTTTCGTAATTTGCTCAGTCCCCCTCTGTAAAAATTACTGGAATTGATTAAAACCGTATACTTTCATCATAGTCTTAAATTGTCCAATGAACCCAAATAAATCTTTTCATATGATGATTTCAATACGTATAAATTAATTTAATTTTTTTAAGTTGTGGAATTGAATTAGAGACATGAGAAACTAATTCAACTTGGAAATTACAATTTTATTAGATGATGTGTAAGGAATTAAACCATCATATGTTAAGATTTCTATAGCTCCATTGCATCCGGGTACATAAATTAAGGCTCTAAAAGTATTTAATTTAAATAATTTTATTTTCACGCATTCTCGTGTGAATACGCACCTTTAATGCGGTTACATGCTGGGGGCATGGGGTGGGCAGATTTCTTCAGCTGAGAAACACTTATTTCCACAGGTCAGTTCCTAAAATTATGATTACTCTGACTGCAAGAAATATCTTCTCAGAACGTCTGATTTTCAAATTTTTCTATAGATACCTATTCACCTAAAAATCTACCCATAAGGGGATACTTTCACTACTTGAACCCCTTGAAAAATCCTAAGAATCGAGACTAGGCCCCCTTTAACATCACGCCACTGACACCTCTACCCGACCAAACCTTTGACAAATTTCGTGTACGCCCCTGCACCGGTACAGAAAATGACAAACGTTATATTCTTCACAAGATTATTAATGGCAGCTCATCTATGTATCGTATCTTTGATTTTCTTCCCTGCCCGAATAATGCATTGAAAACGAATAAGGTGCGTGCCTGCATGCCTGCGTGCGCATGTGTGTGCGCGTGAGCGTGCGTGAGTGAATGAATGAATGAATGAATGAATTTATTTTATTTTCGGATCATTGCCAAATCGTACCCACTTGACGGACTACTCCAAATTAAAGACGGTCTGTTTCTGTCAATTATGCTTTTGGATTGCGACGCTGGATTGTAGATTACGACGTCATATGATTGACCGAGAAACTAGATTCCTCAATTACGTGTACGCGTTTAGTGCAGTGAGTTGAATCGACCACGATAACGCTGTTACTAGGCCGTTACTAGGTCAATACCAAGTCGTATTGGCGCAGTAACTCACGCTATCACGGTATGCATAGACGGCTCTGAAATCGACCGATAATAAATGAAGCGTCTTTTTACTAAATATATATATGCTAAAGGGTCACGCGCCAGTTTTAAGATGACCAAGAGAAATTCAGAGTCTCAATGCGATCTAAATCACAACGTGTGTTGCTTTTTAATATGCCATTTCGCAAAGTAATAAATGTTGCGTTAATATGAATTAGCCCTTTGAACGCTGAATTACCATAATCTTAACTTCAAGGTAAATATACAAAGTAAGCCGTTTAATCTTTTGAAACTAATTTGATAAAAAAAAAAAACCCCACCAGTTGATGCCATAGCCATCGACAGCTCCCAATGAAGAAAAATTAGTTTCAAAAATATTTAACAGAATAGCATAAATTGTAAGTATGTTTCCCGTTCGACATTTCGTATTCAACGGGACTATATGCCTCTGGTAAGACAGGATACAGCCCAATATGGGTACCTGCTTCGTGAATGGCTTAACGGAAATAACATTTACATTTTTTAACATTTACTGTTTGTGTTAATTCACCCATGTAAAGCAGTATTGAGCTTTTAACCCTCTTTATGACGAAGCCGGCCCAAACCGGCCCCTGCAGTAGTCTTGAGAAATACCCATTGACAGGCCATGTGAAGACTATTTTTGAAAATTTACCACTGGAATGACCGGCTCGGTAACCGAGCCAGCCATTCCAGTGGTTAATTTTCAAAAACGGTCTTCACTTGGCCTCTAAATAGGCATTCAATAAGCAAATATTTTTACTTTTTGACAAAATTTAGTCATTAAAGAGTAAAACATATGCGAATAATTATCAACCCTTGAATTGCTGCGGGAATTTATGCTCTATACTGAAAGTCGTCTTTAACGGAACAATTTGAAATGGGTGATGCTGAAAAATCGTGTTCTCTTTGTCAAGGAACAAATCATTTTAGAACGCTACACGCACAACGACTGTTCCCACCCATATGATTCTGACATTAGGCACACGGGAATTCGCAACTCACACATACTAATATTGTGGCAACAACACTAAAAGTCAAGACAACTAACAGCAGACTTATTCAGTTTATTTCTATCATCATCAATCAAACTTATTTGAACTCGACTAGATGCTATCGTGCGGAAACTGGTTTTGGTGATGGCCCTTTCACACCCATTATGTGTTTATGATTGTCAGTATAATGCCGTCTTAATATATATATATATATATATATATATATATATATATATATATATATATATATATATATATATATATATATAAACCACCAAAATAACTACGAACAAACCTTCGTTTTATGTTGAATGATTCACAGAAAGTTGAATGAAAATTTTCATTTTAGTTATACAAGTAGTCGGGGCATTACGGGAAATTGACATTGACAGGGGAATCGAACCTGCACCCGGTGAAAGCGTCATAGTCCACAAACGCTTCCGCTACAACAAGGACGCAAGACACATTCTTTCTTTGCCGACGAGGCTTTCATTATGTGAGTTTCCTGTGCGCACACATATCACTAAATGGCTAGTCAGTTACAGTAATTGCGGTCAAAATCAGCGACCACAGAATTCTATGTGTATCAGAAACTCTCACCGTGGAAGCGTCACCGGCAAATCAAAACTTTGTCTCGCATGCGTTGGTGTGATGGGAGCGTTTGTAGGCTTGGCGCTTTCACGGGTTTTGGGTTCGATTCCCTGTATATATCATTTTAGTATCCCGCTCAGGCTCTTTTCCAACAGTTACGATCAGATTGCCTTCAAATTTGATACATGGTTTCGGTATGAGGAGGTTTTATGAAATTTCACCGGTAAATTATGACACACATCTGACTGGCCCTACCCCACCCGTGATACAGAGTTGCTACTCTCCTTTTCCCTACCTACAGCTTTTACGTCGATATTATGTATGTGAGTGTTCTTTATTTTCATTATACATCACTCAAGCAATGAGATATCTGTGTCCAGACAATCCTCCAAGCTGAAGCCGCTTCAAGTTTGGTGACTGCGGGTGGAAGTAAAAGTACAACCAGTATATAAATCACCTTTGACGATACGCCATTTGTTTTTTAGAGAACAATGTGTGCGTGCGCGCGTGCGTGCGTGCGTGCGTGCGTGCGTGCGTGCGTGCGTGCGTGCGTGCGTGCGTGCGTGCGTGCGTGCGTGCGTGCGTGCGTGCGTGCGTGCGTGCGTGCGTGCGTGCGTGCGTGCGTGCGTGCGTGCGTGCGTGCGTGCGTGCGTGCGTGCGTGCGTGCGTGCGTGCGTGCGTGCGTGCGTGCGTGCGTGCGCGCGCGCGCGCGCGCGTGCGTGCGTGCGTGCGTGTGTGTATGCGTTTCCCACCACATATTGATAAGGAGGTCCCCTATTGTACCTCACCCCTACATATATCTCCAAACTTCTCCATAATCGTCAAAAAGGTCACACATATTTATAATATAGTACAGTGCAGCTAATAAATAAGTTAACGTGTTTCCAAAACAAGAACGGTAACATGTTAGAAAGTACAACCTTGAACACAACGTAGCCTAAAATGGTCTGTTGAATATTTAAACATAATTGTGTTGGGGGGAGGGGAGGGGGAGGGGGGCATTGCTGTCTTTCAATTCAATTATGTTCAAAATATTCAATAGTATGTTCTATGTTTTTGTTTTCGAACATATTAAGTTATTTATGAGCTTCACTGTGAATGCACCTTTTGCTCAGTCGGAATGCAGGAAATCGAAGGATCCATTCCCACCTATGCCCTGCCTATTTCTAGCTATGCCCCGCCAATTTCTAGCTCTGTCTCGCCCATTTCTAGCTATTCCCCGCCTATTTATAGCTATGCATCGCACATTTCTAGCTATGCCCCGCCTATTTCCAGCTATGCCCGCATATTTCTAGCTATGCCCAGCCCAAAGACCAAAACAACAAAATCTGTTACGATCTAATAGGTATTTTGTTGCGTTTTTTGAAACTAATAAATAACCAATAAACTAATTAGACATGATGCTGTTGCTGCCTATAGCAGTAACAGCTCCCAGTTAAATTGGTTTAAAAAATTCAACAGGTTACCTGTGTGATTGTCTTGAAATTAGAATTCTGGAAATTCAAGGTTCAAAGTGTCAAAAGGGTTTGACATACGACCATCTTAATGGAACCGCCAGCTGGTGTTTCCCTAAAGCAGATGTCCGTTATAGGCAATTCGACTTAATTCCTTTTTAAATTACTTTTGATTGCGATTCTTTATATATAATTAAGCAAAATGTGCAACTGTAAGACGTGCAAGACGTCGCTCTGCATTGTTACTGATCAGATATAACGAGAACACATTATTAGTACATATAGGAGGCAGCTAGGCATCATTTTCAACACTGTACTCCTCTTCATTATCACATTCTGAAAGATACTCTATTTTACTGTCATAATCAGTCATAATCAGTAGCTGCCATATCACGGTGATGTTACAATATGCTGAACAGTTACATACATCTGTGTAAAACAATCTATGTTGCTAGCAGGAACGTATGCACACTGTGTCTCCTTTCCACAATCATGTAGCTTATCATTTCCAAGATCTCTTTGGGTGGAATCTCTATTGAACACATACATTCATTATTTACAATCCAACCATTCCTATGAGTTGGATTGTCTCACTGTACCACCAATGGTATTTTCCATATCCACGTTTGGTAGTTCGTTCACAACAGGTGGTGATATAGCTGGTCTTCAGTTGGTAGCAAAAGATTACTTGCTGACTGTTGCTTCGCCAACATTTCATATCTTAGTTGGGATCTGTGATTGTTCGTATATGTCACGCACGCACGCACGCACGCACGCACGCACGCACGCACGCACGCACGCACGCACGCACGCACGCAGGCAGGCAGGCAGGCAGGCAGGCAGGCAGGCAGGCAGGCAGGCAGGCACGCACGCACGCACACACGCACGCACGCACGTACGTACGCACGCACGCACGCACGCACGCACGCACGCACGCACGCACGCACACACATTTAATATTACTTGGCTCTAAGTTTTTTCCGACACTTCCCAAGACTTCTGTACAATGCGATTTCTTAACTAGAAGTTTGAATGGTCTGACATTTCCTCGATTCACAAATGCGTCAACGGAGTCACACCACTTTAACGCCTGGAAACCAAAGAAATCTCCAGTCACTGTTGATGATAGAGCCCTGTCTATGAATTTGAAATCAATAAGACATGGTCTGTTCATGGTACCTGATTTGAAATATATACTTGCCGACTCTCAGCAAATGCTATCAGCAGCAATAACACTACACCAGCATCGGGTGAAACAATTTGTATTCCCACGAGTGCCTTTGTGCTGTTTATGGAATTTCATTCGGGTGTCCGCTTCCTCCAGAAAGCACAATAGATCTTCCCACACGTGTGCGTTTCCAGCGTTACATTCAATGTTAAAACACCTTTCATAAGTTGTCACATAGAGCTGTTTTCGTGATAGAGTAGCAACGTACGTTGTGGTTGACCACTCATTAGCCAGAAACTCCCATTAGGGACATTTTGTTCTCTCCGCCAGCTAGAAATGTTTTCCAGCTTTACTGATCAGATGGTGTGTTTTGGTCTCTTTCAAATATTTATATGTTGATAATTCCTACTTCACTAGTACAATGATCACGCTCTGCATCTTTGATAGAAGTGGACATATAAACATCAGCTACAAAATCTACCTCTGGCTCCTGAGCTGTAATGTGGTACTCCGCATTTTAAAAGAATATCTGTGCGGCAAGCTCGCCCCAGGTTTCTGAATTATGACTCAGACTGTGTAGGATAACCATAGCGTTATGCATCAGCTAAATCTGACTTCCGAGTCTTGTAAATGAATCTATCTGATGTAGTCATAGCCATCTGATGTAGTGAGGGTAGAACTGGACTAAGCGGATATTTCATTACTTCTTTCATGCCCAGTTTTTGTTTTTGTTCACGGATAGTCATGCGAACAAATAGTTTCCGATCAGCGTTCACTACCATTTTGCGATTATGAATTGCAACGTTGGTATTTTTATTTGATCAAGGACTCAACCCCCGTCTTCCTTATAAGAGCATAGAAATCTTTCTCTCAATACTGAATGTGCTTGAAAATATATTATTGCTACCTGCTCACCTATCTCTACAGCACGAACTAGGGTGTCTGTTGATGTTTCATCAATTTCAAAGCCAGAGCTCAAGATACTTATGCTACATTGTTGGTGCCAATGGATTTAAACTCCAATCCACATCATGTTCATCCTGTGTCATTCGGGAAAGACGCAGGTCATGATGAGTGGAACCACTTACATCAATATTGATGCCAGCCAGCTCACTGCATTTAAGAGCCACGCTGCGGCTAACATGATGTGACAATATTCACTTATTAACATCTTATGTATTCCGGCTGAATTTTAAAATGTCGCTTTGGACTTCATTTCTCTGTTTGCTTATACTACCACGTAGTCAAATGGAACTTTACCAAACTTGTTATAAGCATGGAGTTGAGCTGCAAATCCACCATTTATCGCCTATAGTAGCCTGGCAGATGAGTGGCATATTTGCGGTGTCCATAATTAAGCAAACATGAACGGACTTATTCTACTAATACATTCTAGGTATAGTATCAGTTGACTTCCTGAATGATCTGATAAAAATAACAAATCATACAACTAGCGACATAAGTCCCAAAACGTGAGCATTGGTCCATGGTTATCGTTGCCGAAAGCTAGCTAGAGTTTTGCAACATTAGCGAAACTGTCCGAATGGACCTTTCCATTTTTAGCTGTGCCCCGCCCATCACTAGCTAAGCTCCACTCACACCTCGCCGTGTTGGGACTGATCGATCCCCAGATGCCCCAGCTATGAATTTCCTGAAAACTATACAGGGAAGCTGTGGAATATGTTGTAACTAATTTGACTGGGTGCTGTTGCTGCCTACACCCAGTTAAATTAGTTTCAAAATATTCAATAGAATATTTATTAAATAGTAAAAGCAAACAAGTTGTACAACAACGCATAGACCGTCTTCAAATATGCGTTCGTGACGTACTTATCGTCATTCATTATGATGTCATTGTACACATCACGCAGTTCATTATGACGTCATATGATGGGTGGGTACTCGGGAAAGGTGAATTGAGGAGAACTTCTGCGGCTTCTTGGGAGGGATTTGTTCTGATATTTTCTAGAAGATGCTGTAACTCGTCTTCTCCTTTGATTATATCACTCTGTGTAGCAGTAATGTCTTCTGAGCGTTGGTGCTCTATCCAGGAAATGAAAGCACATACAAAAAGTGCACCGACCTCATGCAACTGTCACAATGGTTAGTTACAGTGGTCCTTTCCAGTTTATCTATCAATCATATGACGTCATAATCAACTGTGTGACGTATAGGATGACGTCATAATCGATAACGTAAGGACTGAGGTAGATAAATTCGTCACGAACGCTTAATTGATGATGGACTAAGCGCTGTTGTACGAATTGTATGCCTTTACTATTAATAAACAAGCCTTTGAATATTTTAAGCTAATTTGACTGGACGCTGTTAATCCCAATCAAATTAGTTTCAAAATATTCAACAACTTACATGTATATTTTTCTGGAAATTGATAGTCAGGGAATTCAGGGATCGATCGATCCAAACACAGGCTAAGTGTGGGTGGAAATTAGCTAGAGATGGGCAGGACATGGCTAAAACTGAATTCGTCCATTAAGGGCAGCAATAACAAATCCAGCTGCAACCATACCAGATTCTATCATGCGTTCAGTCCATAAATTTCAAATCGTGTAACAAATACAGTACAGACGTAAGGTTCATCATGCTGTGAAAACCTCCCATGCGTACAATAGCCTTCAAAAGTAATTCTATCTTGTTATATAGTGCTTTGACCATTTCCAACATACTGAATAATCACTAAGTATCATTATTTAAACAGATAAAATGATGTCTAAATACCCGATAATAATAAGGATAATTATTATTCTTAATGTAACTGTCTAGTCACTTAACAGTAAAGAAGTTATATTAGAGATAACAGTATCTTTTTATCCAGCATAAATCGGCTTGTTGAGAAACTAACAAATTCAGGGTGCGGTGGGTCGGTAGGCGTGATAGGAGGTACATCTAGTGTGAAGATTTGCTATATTTGTATAATACAGTCTGATCATTGGTCAGCCAGCTCAGTTAATGTTGTATGATTACTGTATTCTGTGGCTGTAGTAGTAGAAACATCCTACAGCTGCAATCAGTCCTTCTTCGCTTTTGCCCACTGTGTCTAGTTCTCAGCCAAAATACTTAGCTTCCTCAGTTCCATTCTTGACTTGAGTGTACCTAATCCTGCTTTCTTGAGGTCACCTCGTAGCTCGCTTAGCAGATTTATGCAATGACGTCCTCTCCTGGCTCTGTATTTGCTGGCTCTGAGTAGGGCGAATTCCAAGGCTCTCTGTGCTCGTGTGTCTTCTGGCATCCTTAGCACATGGCCAAACATGGGCCATCTTTGCTGGGCGACTTTTACAGACAGCGGCGGCGTATTACACATCTTGTATAGTGCATCGTTGGAAATTATGCTCTCTGGCCATCGGTGTCCCGTGATGGTGCGTAGGTGTTTGCGGTCGCAGCCGGCAGGCGTCAAGTTTTCTAGAGCTGCCTCATCATCAATGATACGCAGGTTTCATTGTATAAACGTAGTCTTTTTATCAAGGGCATCTTTGATCTACGAATCCATAGCCTCCAGAAGGACTGGAAAGCTATGTTCCCCATGATGCAGCGTGCAGCAATGTCAGCAGTACTGCAAAGCGGAGAGCCCAGGATTTTACTTTTCCTCAATGGTTCACCACCACGAAGTGGATCGACATTTTCTTTAGTTACATGCTTTATAGATAGGTATATGTGGGTGAACTCTGTTTTGGATTCATTCATAAAGAGATTCTCAATTTATAGTTTGCTTGCAGCTATTGGGAGAAGTTCGTCATAGTCACGTGGAATAGACACATCCTCCCCTCCCCCATGTACACTAATTGCGGAATATTCATCTCCCGTGACAATATATTAGCGATGTAATAATGATGGAAACACGTATTTATAAATAGGGCTTGTTGTGGTGTGTGTAATACTAACATATGCTCGAACCCAGAGTCAAAACATACCGTAAAGAAAGATGGGCACGGTCCAGAATCCGGAACAAGATCTCAAATAGACTACTAGAAGACTTACCCGTACCAGGACTCACCTACAAAATAACTGAGCCGCCTCCACACTCGGACTCACATACTAAATTTATTAAGCTGTTGGTCAATTCATCAACCATACACCTACCCTCCCATCCACACATCCAGGCAGCCAGCCAGTCAGCCATTCATCCATCTATCCATTCATCCATCCATTCACTCATCCAGTCATCCACTCATCTATCAGCCAGCCGGTCAGTCCATCCATCTATGAAGTACTCCATCCGCCCCCTTCCTCACTAATGGTATGTGAGTGCGCGTGCCTGCGTGCGTGCATGCGGGCGGGCGGGCGGGCGGGCGGGTGGGCGCTCGGGTGGGTGGGTGTAGTCAGGTGGATGGATGGATGGTGTGTTTGGTGGGTAATTTAGAAGTTCGGATCCGTTCTTTAGTATGGGAGTCCATATCCGGATATTAGTCGGGATCCGTGTTTAAATGTATTATTCGGGTTCGGGTCCGGGTCCGTGTTTATTTTTAGTATCGCCCGTAAAAGGTGGGGGCGTGTTGGGGTGGGGGGGGGGGAGGGGGTTGAACAGGAACACCGCACCGTGCATCTATAGGACATGTCATTTCTAGGAGAATTATAAGTAAGAAACGAAACCTGGGTAATTAGTCACTGGTTGTTTTATATACGGATTGGGATCATCATGTGCTAAAATTTATTTCCTTTCGTTATATTGAGATATAGAAGTTAGACCTCTAAAAGAATACAACCGTAACCATTTTATTAGCTCACCTGGCCTGAAAGGCCAAGTTAGCTTATGCCATGGCGATCGTCCGTTGTGTGTCCGTCCGTCGTCCGTCTTACAAGTCGTCCGTCGATCGTCCGTCCGTCGCCCGTCAGACTTTTCCTGTAAACGACATCTTCTCAAGAACCACTGGGCCGATTTGAATTATATTTGGCTGGAAGCATCGTTAGGCCATAGGGATCCAAGTTTGATCAGACGAAACCGATCGGCCAATTTGGCTAACGGCCATTTTGGATTTTGGACGATTTTTAGAAACGTGTTTAAAAATCTTCTCCGAAACCGCTTGATTCAGAATATTGGATTTTTTTTTTATTTGATGGATTTTGGGGCCGAAATTGGTTTTATATAAGTTCTTGCGTAATCTGATCTCAAATTTGTCATTTTCGAAACTGTTAGATAAATGGTATATATAAACAAACAGATTATTACAATGGAAATATAAAAACTAAAAGGTGGATGTAAACTAATATTATTATCTTTAATTTATAATCACTCATCACTTATTATCACTATTACTACTACCATTATTATCACTATTATAATCATTATTCTTATCGTCGTCGTAGCTGTCGTTGTAGCAATTCGTATACGTCTGTCTGTCTGTCTGTCTGTCTGTCTGTCTGTCTGTCTGTCGGTCGGTCGGTCGGTCGGTCCGTCGGTCGGTCGGTCGGTCGTTCGTTCGTTCGTTCGTAAATTCGTTCGGTCGGTCGGTCTGTCGGTCGGTCGATGCATTAGTACACTCAGTCACACACACTCGCTAGCGCGCTCCCTCAGTATCACATATGTTCTCTCGCTCGCACCTATGCTTACTCGCTCGCAGGCTCATCCTTTCAGTTGGTCACTTACTTACTGACTCTCTCGCTCGCGCGCTCGCTCACACGCACATTTGTTCACACGCCAACACACTCATTCCTTGCTCGTTCGCTCATACACCAACTCGACAGCACATACGCGCATTCCCTCTCATGCCCATTCATTCGCTCGCTCACTCACTTACTGACTCGCTCCCTCGCATGCTCGCTTACACACACGTTTTCTTACACGCGAGCACGCCTATTTGCATGCTCAATCTCTCATACGCTCTCTCGTTCACGCGCCCGCTCATATGCGCACTCATTCATTCGCTCACTCCCTCACTTACTTACTCACTCGCTCGTAAGCACACGCGCTCACACACATGCTCGCACGCTCACCCACGCACCAACTCGCTCAACATTTATTTATACAAATCAGTTATTTTAAATATATATTTATACATAACCATTTTCGACATGTTGGCATAATAATTTCAAGGCAGTCTTACAGGTAAGTTGCTGGATATTTTAAAATAATAATTTGACCGAAAGATGTGGGTGAAGTAAGCGCCAACAGTTCCAGTCAAATTAGTATCAAACTGTTTATCGAGATTTAAATGCTTAAGAATCATACATATTTAATTTTCAATTCAATTTCAATGTATTATTTACAAACCCCCGACCACATTCAGACATGTGGGAAATATTTGTGCAATATTAGTATTATCGTTGTTATTATTATGATAAAACTCTTTTTGTACTGTTGCATTTCAATCTCTAAATCTGGAATTATTGGCCACTGAAACTGTAATTTAGTGTGGGTTGCTCACTGCAGCGGGATTCCACTCAGCGTTCACATATTGGCCAATCGGCACGATTCAGATTGCCAATTGTACTGAATGAACCTTTCCATTTTTAGCTATGCCCCGCCCATCACTAGCTAAGCTCCGCCCACACCTCGCCGTGTTGGGATTGATCGATCCCCAAAAGCCCTAGCTATCAATTTCTTGAAAACTATACAGGGAAGCTTTTAAATATTTTGTAACTAATTTGTCTGGGTGCTGTTAGTACTTATCGACGTCATTCATGACGTCATTCATTATGATGTCATTGTACACATCACGCAGTTCATTATGATGTCATATGATGGGTGGGTACTCTGGAAAGGTGAATTCTGATGGATATATTACTCCAGGGCTAGTCTATAGGAATCGATTTCTAGCTATTCCCAGACCACTGCTGGATAAGCGCCGACCACTTTGCGCGCGTCTTTGATTGGATTTCAGCACTTTGAACCCTGATATTCACAGAATCTCAATTTTAAAGTAACTATACAGGTAAGCTGTTGAATATTTTCCAACTAATTAGACTGGGAGCTGCTGCTGCTGCATATGGCAGTAGTAGCGTACAATTAAATTAGTTTCAAAATATTCAACAGAATATTTATTAGATTGGAAATTCACCAAAGATATGAAATTCAGACGATTAGTGTTGGACCTTTGCATGTTTGACCTTGATTGTGACGCCAACTAACTAGTTACGTAGTTTGACAATGACGTCAGATACTAAAGTGACAGATTGGATCCTTCCATTGACGGCATAGATGTCACAGTTATCATGTTGCTCATTGCATCGCATTTTGCTGCTCCACATGAAGATTTCACAGTTGGCCGTTCTATATTCCCATAACAGACCCACGGGAGAGAATTGTGTGAGTATTGTTAGTAAAATGATCTAAAAGAGTTGTCTCCCATAACTCATATAGCCGGAGCTGCGAGATCGGTTGTGTGGGAGCATATATCTGTGGGCATAATTAGTGAAAAGAACGTCTTATCTTTGATATATTGACATTCTAAATAAGATCAACGCATGTGACGTTTAATTCTCCCGTTGAGTAAGTGAGTGTTTACAAATGCTCACAATGTGCCGGTTATTCTTAATATTCTATGAAATTACCAATAAACATCATTTGTTATTTCCCTTTCCCTTCCTTTAGAGAGTTTTCACAGCATTGCTATGACTTCGGGAATTTTAAGTGATCTACGCGTGTAGTAAAGATAATATACCATGCGTAGCTAAACCTACACACGTGACTCCAATTTGAATAAAATAGTAATGGAGTTGATAAGCGCTGAAGCTGTGATATAGAGGCTACCAAACTCCTTTGTCAATTTTCCTGCCCGAGAACTAGAACCTGGAACACCTGCTCCTTATAAATAAACACTTAACCCTTTAACACTCGACTTTGTTCATGAAAATTTTAATTTTCTCATAGAAAATGCAGATTTGCAGACAGAGAGAAAACTATTTTTGAAATTTTGCCACTGGAATGACTGGCTCGGTTATCGAGACAGTCGTTCCAGTAGTAAATTTTCAAAATGAGTCTTCTTTTGCTCTGCAAATGTACATTTCTCACGACACTGCAGAAGCCGTTTTTGACTGATATGGGTGTTAAAGGGTTAAAAAGTAGCATGTCGTGGATCTGCATTTGAGGCATAAGCTTCACTTGATATCGCACACATGTACGCACATGCGCACGCACGCACACACTAAGCTGACGTAGGCCGACACGCAAGAGGTGCTCTGGTAGCGCGTCGGGTAGCGTCTTCACCTCTGCCGCAAGATTATTATCCGATGATCCAGGATCGACCCGGTATTCAGGCATATGAATACATGTGGGTGTAATAACCCACTCAGTTCTCGACCTTCGCTCGGGGCATTAAGTTAGTCTAATCCTCATGTTGTGACTGTGCACTGGATTAACTGGAGCGTGTTAATCCAGCAGTCAGTCACAAACAAAACCCGAAGTTAAATATGGGAAATATCAATTTCGTTCACTATAAATTGCCCAAAAAAACCAGAATAAAAAGCAACACGCCCAACCAGAGATTGCGGACCATCGCCCTTCCGTGGTTTTTCACATTCACGCCTAATGTTAAAAAAGATCACACCCATTCTTGTTTTAAAATTGGAGCAACATTGGACTGGTCAGTAGTTTCCAAGATGTCCATTGATCGAGAATTTGGTCCTTTCCGGGTCAGGGTTCTATTATCCGGATCACGGCCACCAAAGTCTTGAAATGCCCTTGCACGGCAAGTTCTTTCCTGTTAAGATTCGAACCAAATCGGATCGGAAGTATTTTAGATACAGATGCGCACGCACGCAGGCACACACACACACCCAAGGTGAAACTGCGGAAGAATTATTGATTGCTGGTCAAACTATAAAACATGAAATCTCACCTGGTAAAGCAACGGATGGATAATCGTGACAGTTTATAAATAGGAAATAGGAAATACAGTATAAGGCCGTGTTCTCACTAGAGACTTAATCTGGAATAAGGCAATACTGAAGTATGGCGTTATTCCTGATTAACTCTCTAGTGAGAACGCGAACTTAATAAGTAAATTTCTAAGCGGCTAACATATAAACAACGCACACCCACGGCAGATCAGTACTGCGCGCAATACAATAGGGTGTGTGTATTATTACATTTAAAGGTACATGTTTCCACATCTCAGACTTGGATAGATATATTTTTGATCATCAACTATTACTTCATCAGTATTAATTTGCTGCTAACAGTTATTCCGCAATTTTCCCCATGTTCTCTTAGGCCGTGTTCTCGCTAGAGACTTAATCCGGAGAAACACCATACTGACATATGGCGTTATTCCGGGTTAACTCTCTATTGTGAACACGCCCTTAGATTGACTGTAGTGAGATTATTAATCATCAGCGTGTCAGTTTTTATATCTAATCACCTAGTAAATTGTTCTAACTTCGCCGTCGTGGTTGGTTGAAGAATAATCTATACCCGAAGCAAATCGTTTCACGATTAAATTAATAGCAAAGAGACAGGAAAGTTTGGATTTATCGCGCTCTTTCATTTTCAGGTCACATTGTTGAATAAAATTGCACTAAATATTGACTGCAGTAGAATATGAAAGAGCAGACATGATAGAGAGAAGTCCTAAGAGAGTTAAGCCGTGTTCTCACTAGAGACTTAACCGTGTAACTCAATACGGGAGTATGCCGTTATTCACGATTACCTCTACAGTGAGAACACGGCTTAGAGATTGTGGAGATAAGCCAGGATTCCGGAGAATACCGAGTCCGTCAACCCCGCCATTCTAGTTTATCCAGACTTTTGAACTTTTGCTCCAAAAACTGATTCCCTTCTTCCGGACTGCGAGCCCATCATGCCTCCCAAGCTTAGCGAATATCCCTTCAGCAGAGCTTGAGTTATAACGCCTAACACCCCTTTACTTTTTCGATGAACTCGACCTATATAGACACACTTCTTCGGAACCCCAAAGTAACCTTCACCCAAGTTTGATGAAGAGCATTTCAGTAGCAGGCAAGTTATTATGTTGCGCTCACGCACGCACATACCCATTTGGGTCGAGGGTAACAATTGTGATTGTGTAAGCTAGTTCAGTTGCTATGCCGACATAGTAATTGGATATATAATGAGCTTGAAATAAAGCTTAACATTTTGAGCACAATTCGACAAAGTTGTTGCTGAGACTCGTCACAAAACTTTATCTTCTAAATATGTTGCCTGAAGTATGTTGCTGTCGTATGCATCAATAATTTTCATACCTTGCTTTGTTGTTGAGTCAAGAGCCTGGGAATAGCTTTTTAATACGTGTTGTTTTGTATTGTTATATTATGGTATATATAGATTTCATATCATTCACTTTCTAACATATTCCTGTATCTATAATTGTTTTTGAATATCACATTAGCGTTGAAATGTTATCGATACTATTTTGTCTCCTCATAACATAAATAAATGGTGTATAATTATCAAGTTGAATATATGTTGAAATTAATATGACTGGAAGCTGTTTCTCGCAGAGAAATTAGTTCGCAACTATACACCTTGTAGATATCGGATTGTCTTACGGGAAGTCATGACCCCGGTGGACGTCTTATATTTGCGAGTAAGACCTCAGTGAAATTCTCATATTTGAAAATACCAGGTGAGCTACTGAACTGAGTTATTAGTAGCAATTAGATACGTAGTAGTAGGGTGCACTGGTTGACTTCGACCAGTGCTAGTGGTGGTACAGTTTCGCGGAAATAGGATAGAAACTGGATCGAAACTGTAGTAGTATATTCATCACAATAAGTTAGAATTAGAATGGATTGGAATAAGACCGACGGTTCTGAGTTGATGATGTCTGTCAATAGTTGAAGATAAAAGTTGTTGCTGTGGGATCGGTATACACTTTTATGAAATTCAGCAGTCATTTAGGCCGTTAGTTTAGTAAATAATAGAGTGATAAGAATAGATACGAATCGATGGGAATCGAGAGAATTATAGGAAACAGACTGACATGTAGTTGTTGACGGTCGGCATTCCGACTCCCTTAAGCAAGTACAACAACACCAGCTGGCAATGAGATCATACAGCTCATGTGCTTATTAACGTTCGTTTCCTACAGGCTTATCCACATAGGCAAGGGACAGGACAGAGGCATTGTAGCGTCCTGTAGGAATTAATAACACAATCGAAATTTGTATATCAACTATATGTAAATCAAAGAAAGGCATGCTGCAACAACACATTCCGTAATGTTGTTAGTTGGCTGACAGATCGCATCAAATCAGAACCAGCTAGAACCGCTTTACCAGAGTTAGCGTGTAGATATAACATGTTTAGTAATGAATCCCTAGAAGAGAAGCCCAGAGTTTGATTGGCCGAGATGACGTCATAATCAATGAGCATCTAGTCAAACTCTGTGGCAGAGAAACAAAAGAACTCATTTCAAAGTGAAATCGAGAGGTTGGTCCACCAGGGATTGGTCAGAACGACAAACGAGAATAGGTATAAACTTCTAGGAAGGGATAAGCAGATGTTGATTGGAGGCAAGAATGATGCAGGCCAATCGAACTGTGGTTATGTCTACCTAGAATGATGAAAGGAAAAGAAACTATGTATTACGATATATATAGATCTATATATCGTAATATGTATAGAAGTTAGGAAAATCTGAATTGTACTTAATAGGCACTCGGTCTATTGAATCTTTAATCTTTTACCATCGTTGATTCGTGTAGGTGATATTCTCCCTCTGTGATTACAGAGCAGAAGTATCTTCGCAGTACATACTATAATTGGAGTCAGTCAATTAGGAGTAGTGTTAGATTGGATAGCAGATCAGTAGAATTGAGAGTAATCCGTCTAGATAATTATTCAGAAATATATTCAAAGTTTATCATTCATTTTCGACAGTATAAGTCGACCTTGTTATAAGTTTTAATAGCTAATAAATAATCGTAATATCATAAGTAGCTAGTCATAGTTGTGTGTAACTCCTGAAGCACGAAACATCATCGTGCCTTACCTGCGCATCTTTGATAAGTCAGATAGGCCCCGATTGCTACCAGAAATATCTTCATAACATCAGAAGAGGCGAGCCAGCAATCATACCGCTACATCGTCGGGAAGATAGATTGTCGCAGCAATCTTCTCACATCATAAGTCTTTCCGAAGTGGTAGTGGTAGTCAGTATCTTGTGTAATAGAAGACATAAAATCTTCAACCTGTGCAAAAGTTAAGCACCACCCTATTTTTACGCACATGCGAGGGTATATTCATGTGCTATGAAGAAAGCAATAGCATAAACATTTATGTACCCATCCATCTTAGTGCAAGAGGTAATAATGCAACTAGAGGAATGCTGATTATGATGGTGGGGAAACACTGTATGTTTTTGTTTGAACTTGAAAACGAGGCCTGAATATGGTTACGTTGACACAACGGACAACTATTGCCCTACAGTTGACACACGTGGCTAGATTGTCATTAATGGTGTCTGAAAACGAAGTTTAACATCTGTGCACGAGTTTGAGACTGTCATTATTAATACCGGGTATATCCACCTTGTGCCTGGATGACGGCCTGGACACGACGTCTCATGCTGGTCACCAACCGACTGATACGCCATTGTGGTATTCGTTGCCATTCAAGATGGAGTGCGTCTGTTAATTCCTGTAGGTTCTGCACAGGAGGATCCCTCCTTCTCACCATGTTTCCCAGAATGTCCCAGATATGCTCAATAGGGTTCATGTCAGGGCTCCTTGCTGGCCATGGTAGGGTTTCGATGGCATTCTGGCGGAGGTATTCATGCACAGCTCTAGCATGATGTGGTCGGGCGTTGTCGTCCATGAATATAGGGTGGGTTCCAGGTGCATGATTTACAAAATGAGGGACCACAACTCTATCCAGTATGGAATCTTGATATCTTTGTCCATTTAGTGTTCCAGGTACAGTCAACAGATCCAGCTTACAATCAAATGAGATGCACCCCCATATCATAACGGAACCTCCACCAAATGGAACTTCTTCCATGATGTTACGTTGGTCGTACGCCGTGCGTCTGGACCTCCATACACGAGTTCGACCATCTGTGGCATGAAGCAGGAACCGACTTTCATCGGACCAGTGTACCCGTCTCCAGGATCTCATGTTCCAGTGTCTTCTTTCGTTGCACCACCTCAGACGCTCCTCTTTGTGGTGTGCAGTGAGGAGAGGACGTCTGACAGGTCTCCTAGCTTTCATGCCAGCAGCATACAGTCTCCTTTTGACGGTAGACATTGACACTCTATTGCGCGTTTCCCATTGCTGGCTGAGCACTCTGCTGTTGGTGAATGGAGATCTCCTAACAAGGCGTACTAGGGCTCGATCATCACGGGCAGTAGTCTTCTTCGGTCTTCCAGATCTAGGCCTGTCCTTCACCTCGTTAGTTTGCCCATGTTTTGCAATCAAACGACTGATTACAGTATGGTTAATGTTCAGCTGTCTGCCAATCTCTCTGCATGACATACCAGTGGTATGCATGCCTATGATTTGCCATTTCACACGATCACTTAACCTTCGTCTTGCCATAGCGGTTCACAATCAAGAGCTAATTCTCTCTGTACAAATAAACCACGGTCATGAACACAAAATTCCTAATCTTGTCGCCTAAATCTGTATGTAATGTTCTACACCTCAAACTGGACTTTTACATAACTGAGCACGTGTGCTGTTTCCCGCCATGCATGGACATCAAGCGGCGTGAAGTCATGCATGCATGTGCATTTCGTACTTGGAATTATGTCAGCTAACGCGGGGACAAAAAGTATGGCAGCCTAGTTGTACCATCATGTTTCTACGTTCTATTGTTTTTGCTGGTGCTTAACTTTTGCACAGGTGTATATTATATCAATAGCAGAGAAACTGGTGTACATTTTTCAACTATTTTGGTGGACGATGTTGCTGTCTACGACAGCACCATCTTTCACCAAATTTGTTGACAAATTAACACCAGTTCATCTATTAATTTATTTTGAAAATTAAAAATTTGGACATCAGAATGGTAAGGGTTAAGTCGGAAGTGTATCGAGTCCCTCTAGTTTCTGTTTGGTTGAAGAGTAAATTATGGCAGTTTTCAGAGTCTGGAAATATGTATCAATATTTAGTTATTAACCCAGTAACACTCATATCAGACAAAAACGACTTCTGCAGAGGTCTTGAGAAATGTCCATCTTACCAAAAGAAAACTATTTTTTTCATTTACCACTGGAGTGACTGGTACGATAACCGAGCCAGTCATTCCAGTGGTACATTAAAAAAAGCAAATGGACTGCAAATTGACATTTTCTATGAGAAAATTTAAATTTCTTGAATAAATTCGAGGGTTATAGGGTAAAGCCTGACTATCTTTCTTTAACTGCATACTAACATCTATGATTAGCATATTATGTCACATGAATAGCTATAACAAGACGAGGGGAGTTTTACTTTAAATATGGCATAAATAAATTGTTGCGGTATCAAAATTAGCAATAGCACATCACGCAGGCATACGGTATCTGTATTGCTCCAATATACTGTTAGCTTGCCACTTATATTAGCGTGATCTTATTCTTGGAAATACGTGTTCTGATTCCGCCAAATGCATGGTTATTAGGACTACGCTAATTATGATCCAATCAATTACTCCGCCAACGGGCATTATTAAGAGGAAACAAGAAATAGACCTTTCCATTTTTAGCTGGGCCCCGCCCATCTCTAGCTAAGCTCCCCCCCCCCACCCCCCCCCCCCCACCCCATCGCTCGTGTTTGGATCGATCGATCTCTGAACTCTCTGACTATCAATTTCCATAAAAATATACAGGTAAGCTATTGAATATTTTGGAACTAATTTGACTGGATGCTGTTGCTGCTGTGTGGCAGCAAGGGCGTCCAGTCAAATTAGTTTCAAAATATTCAACAGCATGTTTATTAAATAGTAGAGACATACAATTCGTACAATGTGTCGGACTATTAAGAGTTAAAGGCGGGCCAAATGGAATCATTTATGACGTAATGATTATAACATCATCCTACACGCCGCTTAGCTAATTATGACGTCATATGAACTCTGGAACGGTTAATCATGATTGAGCTTTCATCATTCGGATTACCTCCAGGATATTGGGTAAATAAATTTACTACATATTATAAATAACTTAACATGTTTCAAAAACCCAAATAAACGTACTGTTGACTATTTTAAACATAAGGATAACGCGGAAATGGTTTCCAGTCAAACCAAGTTCAACAATGCACTCGCTAACATGTTTCTGCTTTTGTTTTGGAAACCAGGTGCCTTATTTATGAGCTGTACTGTATAAGACGATGAATTTACTAAGACAGGTAATCATTAACGCTTTGAACCCAGAAGGTCCAGTATGGTCATTTAGAAGCAAGCATCTAGGTAACATGCGGATTATTTTTAACTAAATTGACAGGAAAACGTTACTGTCATAGGAAAAACCCAACCGCAGAAAAACAAAATGTGAGCCGTAGAAATCTGCACAACAATATTTCTTGGCGCGGAAAGAGTGTGTCATATATCTGGTCTGGTGCTCTGAAAGGGTTAAAGCATATCTCCTGGCATGCATTATGCGCTGATTACTGATGTTTGCAGTAATATGCTGCTCAACTAGGCTTCACTCGGGGGAAGGGCCTGACTCACTCACGCATTTGAACTCTGTTTCGCCGATGCGCTTAGTGACCGTATGACCTAGATAGGTGACCCCTTGACCTAATACATATATTCCTTCTAGGGCACCACAATCTGAACGTATTTGCTGAATTTGATGATTCTACCTTCCTGCAGTCCAGAGTTATGGACAAAAATGTTTCTTCCGGTATGCACTGAGTGGCCCAGTCCCACACGTTGCTCTGAAACTCGGCCTACATCTCGCCCACGACAACTGGGCCTCGGCGTGAGTTATAACTTCAAAAATATTTTATTTATAAATGGATGATGCTTTGTCTTTTTTATCACTATAGTGCCTGAATCACAATTACAGGTAATTCTTGATAAAAATGATCAGAATGCTTAATTAAGGGCACCACAGATACCTTTGAAGATTTATCTATGTTCGTCTTTTGAATGCGCTTTATATATATGCTTCTTTGTGTAGTTCCGAATACACGTGTATGTATCTCACATCTCATCTTCCCAGCTATACAATACATCTCAGAAATAACTTAACATATTTACAAAACAAAACAATTTTTAACACAATTTCAGAAATGTTCTGTTGAATATGTTGAACATAATTGGATTGGAAGACATTGCTGCTTAAGTCTTTCAATTCAATTATGTCCAAAATATTCAACAGTGCATTTTTATTTTGCTTTGGAGATTTTATTGTACTGTAGGCCTATGTTAGTTATTTTGTGTATAAATATACGTATATATTTATCCCTATGTATTAATACCTTGAATCTCTTCCTCTTTGAGCTATCACTCCGTTCAAATCGATCAGCTCGTGTATTTTACTATTCCAACCTTCGGGACCAGTCTTCTAGAATAGGCCAATAAAACGTTCACCATGATTAGGCTGGCGGATAATATCAGCGACAATCCTCTAGGTTTGGACGTTTTTATTGGATCCAATGAACACCTACCTGATGAAGTGATCAGGATAATGCCGGGTGTATATTTCTGTTTAGGGACATGTTTGAACGCGCTCATGATATATTACCTGGTCTGGTCAGGAAAATGGCGGATTCCTACCTTTACGCTTATCACGAGTCTAGCTTTCGGAGATATGATTGTCTGTGCTTCTATGAGCGTATGGTCGGCGGCACTGTTTCCAAACATAATACTTCCAGCAGAAGTCGGTATTTTGTGCGGAATAATGCTGTTCCTGGGACTTTCAGGATTGGTCAGTTCTGGGTATCACTTGATGTTCTTCGCTGGACTTCGTTACTACCAGTTGACCCGGCCTTTGGCTGCACGCGCTAAGGTAACTCCCACTTTCGTCAAGAACGGCTGTGTCATTGTGTGGGTTATTAGTACTGCGTGCATGTTACCATACGGCGTGTTGTATAAACCCAAGCAGGTTTGGATGGACGGTAAAGAGGACACAGTGTGCGTCTTGCATGGTAACTATTTTGTCACTAATATATGCTATTTCGTATTTTTCACGGCCATACCCAGCATTAACATCACGATATTACATATTGCCAAGTATTTCACCGTTGCCAAGGCTCAAGAATTTGTAGCTACGCAGCAGGAACGCCGGAACACCGATGCACGAGCCGTATCCATAGTAATAATTCTTTTTATTGTGACGTGGTTTCCGGTAAATACCTATGGCGTAGTACATAGTGCGATGCAGAGTGATGCCAATCTGCTCCAGGATCGTGTATATCTGTTGTGTGTATGGGTTGTCGGCTCGAACAGCGCGTTTAACCCATTAGTTTATTGTATTGCAGCAAAGTCAATCAGAGATGATATTATTAGGCTAGTATGTGGCAGGCCTGACAGGTAGCAGCCAATACTAAGGAACTAATCAGAGCCACGGATCCAAATAAATGGGATCAATGTCTGCTTTGACTACACCTACTTGCTATTCTAATATCCAATTTACAAATTTAATAGAACTCTAGGGTTAGAATTTATTACATTTAAAGCATATTATTATATATAATTATAGTAGGTTGTGTGCAGTGGTCAGACCAAGAACCCATAAAATTGAGTCTCATTGGCTTGTGATGTTTTTTTATCAGGAAACCGTGTTGATTGAGAATCTCCATGATGCCCAGCTAGCACAAGTGGGCATTAAAAATCAAAGATGGTCACCAAAATATATCAGATACATTTTCTTGCTTTCTATAACTGCTAGAAAGATACTTTTCGTGCATATGTGTAGGTGTTATGGGTCTGGAAATTCAATTCTGCAAATTACAACATCATTTAAATCCATTTTGCAGATGTATCCATTTTGAAATTAGATAGGGTAAGTATGGGGTATATCGCGCACAAAGACACAATATAACCCCATTGTCGTTTAGTATTCTTCTCACATCATCTCACGTTTTCGGAAATAGGACACAGAATAAACTAGCAAAATCTGAACTTATATCGCGTAGATGAGTCGTGATTGTCGCATTGTGACAGAGTAATATCGCTCAGATGAGTCGTGATTGTCGCATTGTGACAGAGTAATATCTCCCAGATGAGTCGTGATTGTCGCATTGTGACAGAGTAATATCGCGCGTGCCTATTTCCTCATTTATGATGCCCGGTTATGTAATGATGTTCTTTGAGTTATAAATAAATGAAGTCAATATTTTCCTGCGATATAATAATATTGTTATTATTATATTCACAATGAGAAAACGTCAACATATCATTTGCGTGTATACCATTTAATAATAGAGTAGCATAGCATAGGGTGATATCGTGCATAAAGTCGCTATATCCGCGCGATATAACGCTATAAAAATGTTAAATATGTTGTTGATCTCTTAAAATGTCATTTTACATAGCAACAGCTAGATAACGCGCGTTGGTGCACTGCACAATACAATGTTAATAATGAGGTCCATTTACGGGAGGAAACTGGCCCAAGATATTTCTAAATAGCGCATAAATATGCGCGATATTACGCCTAAATATGTGAGCGATATAAGGATACTCGATGCACGATATTAACCGAATGGCCCATGATGCATTGCGCGATCTTACAGGTGACAACAAAAAGGATGTGGTGACTTCATAATTATACTCTCAAGACAGAGAATAAATTACCAAGAAACTTCCAAACATTTTAGGACGTTACTGAATCCTTAATGTCTTCCTACACTAGCAAGCATAGTTAATAATTTAGTTTGTGAAAATGACGAAAATACCATTTATTTCATTTTATGTACATGTTGAAAGACTTTGAAAGACTTTGGACACCCACGTGTAGGCGGGATTTACACTACACAGTATTAGGCATACATCAGCAGCTCTTGTGTTGCATAGTTTTTGATGACGTGTTTTATAGCTTTCTTGCAATATAACCCATGTGCGTGATACACCCCATATATTTACCCTATATAATGAAAATAGTCACCCAAATTTTTTAAATATGCCGATTTCCTGTTACATTGAGTTGGTAAAGAGACTTTGGGCTTTGTGAGTATGTCTGTATGCACAATGTATTGGGGGATTTGTTGTTTATCAAATGCTTTAATTGATTGCAAAGTGATAAATCTATTTTAAAATCGAGAGCATTTTGACAATAACCATCTCTACCGGCTGTTTCACATACAGAATCTTGAAATTGATAAATTCTAAAGAAATAGGAAATCAACATGTCCACATCATATATTTCAACACAAATATATTAATATATATATATATATATATATATATATATATATATATATATATATATATATATATATATATATATATATATATATATATATATATATATATACCGAATAAATAAACTGTCCTGCTGTGGACATGAAACATGCAGTGCATCCTGACCTAGCACATTACAGCCCGGTAAGCATGGCAAAATTCGAATGCTAGAAGAGATCTTCTCACCTCACACATCTCACGAAAACGTGTCCTATCGATCACAAAAAGTGAACTTGATCTGCTTACGGAGATCTCAACAGTGACAATCGTAGCAGATAAAATTACACCGAATGGCATCGAATATCTAATTAACATCATTTCTGCCAAGGACAACACGTCGACTGATTTCGTTAGGGAGGCAATGCAACACATAATTAGCATAAACTGACATACATACCAGCAATGAATGTCGCATTGTTACCGTTACCACTACAAGGTGCAAATCCCAATAACATTCACTTTTTGTGCCGCCATGCAGATAGACGATGAGCATGTGGTGCATCATGCATTCCAGTAAAAGCATTACAGTTCTACGGGTAGTTCCTGAAGCAAATTCATTACATATCATATTCATGTTAGACCACTATCACAAAATTATGCAACAGCTCTTCTGTCATCATCTTCATGTCCATTACATTCTGGTACCCACTCCAAGTGAGCATCGTTAGTTGCACCAGTGTTTTGCCAGTGGTACATGTTATTACCACACACGCAAACGTTGTATTTCCCAAGCGTAGCGCGGGAAATATATTTTAGATTTTCCCGAGCATAGCGACAGAAATATAATTGTTGCGTATGTAGTAACAGCCTTTATTACCCCTCAATAATGTCACATGACCAAATGCCGTTATTTGATTGGTTAGGATCAGAGATGTATGATCTGGTATTTCACTCACGCGAGGACAATACTACACGGTAACCCCCCACCCCCAAACATTATGGTGTACGCATACAGCACAATAAAACAAACACTTAAGAAATTACACAATGGCAATGCATAAAATAATATTAATTGAATTAAGATAAAATTATAATTAATATTAAGATTACGTTATATATACATTTTTTTATATTATCTAAAACATATATTTACAACAATATAAAGGACTTTTGGTTGTCGGAGTGCATTCAACTGTATGGCATAAATCAACCATAGCTGTTAACGCAATAAATTGAACACATGGTGACGTGACCAGCTAGTCTGAACATCCTGTGTAGAACTGCAGAGTAAAGTCGGCTATAGTCAGCGGTATCAGAGCACCAGTTGGATACATTCACAGTCATAGAGGCATAAGTAGGGTGTAAGTTGTTAAATAGTAGCCTACTCTATCAATTTATGTGGCTGATGGAATACCGTTTTGAGAAACATTTCTCGACAAAATTTAATATGTAATTGGAGATTTCTACGTCACCATCGCTATAAGACATTAGAAAATAACCGGGCATCTTCGCCAGTTAGACTCATATGTCAAAAGATAGGTAAGAATCGCTGCCACTTGCGGCCAAAGCTTGGAAACGAAGCTAACAACTAAATGGTAGGTTAGAATTTAGCAGAATGCCCGCATAAATAAAGCGGCAACTACCAATACAGTATCTTTGGAGCTGCATAAGATGGTGGCTTTTGAATTCTTCGGAAATCATCCGCCCCGTCTTCACGTAGCCAAGTGTACATCACAATTAATTATAACTTCACTAAGTTGATACACACTACACTTAACTTTTTGTTTGAACAAGAGAGTGGCCCTTTTTGTCAGCTCTCTTCCTCCGCTTCAGTATTGAACCCATTTTCCTGTGACGGAGGCCCGCGTGAGGCACTTTCCTCTCGCAACAATATTATTTTGTTAGGGGTATAATGGTTTATATTAAACCATATAAGTAGCCTCGTTAGGACGCTCCCTTACAGGGATACCGCTCGGATATATATGGATCTGTGAGATACCTCTGACGAGCCCGTGTAAACACGACACCAACTTAGTTCTATGTACTGTATACTTTCTCTCGTCTACTAGCAAACAAGTTCCATTGTTTGTTTAGTGGTATATTTTTGATTTATTATCATGTCCAGACCACTAAATTAAGTTACGGACCGTCATACCGATGACACCAATGGTGGGATGAGATCGTGAGGTTCAATCTCAGTGGCAATGGTCGCACGGCCCCACTGGAACGTTATCGTTCCACCGGCTCTAGAAGTCAGTCTTTGTACCTTCCGGAGTCGCGA
Source organism: Chaetoderma sp. LZ-2023a (assembly GCA_034401795.1). Taxonomy (NCBI): domain Eukaryota; kingdom Metazoa; phylum Mollusca; class Caudofoveata; order Chaetodermatida; family Chaetodermatidae; genus Chaetoderma; species Chaetoderma sp. LZ-2023a. Next base: position 111,197,152 of record CM067372.1, read on the forward strand.
TACGGGATCCGTAACCCCGAGAACCGTAGCTAAGCAGCCCTCCCACGCATCCTGTGAAATTTGCAAAACTGGCAGTATTGAAGATGATCTCTTCTATACTGCCAGTCCTATGATATTGACAGGCAGTTCTTATTTAATACTCTAGATACATTCACCAACTTCTCGTCTCTTAATGAGACCCCACATAGCATCTCCTTCAGAAAGGCAGCATGCAGACATGTTACGGAGTGATAGTTTCAGAATCATATAACGATCTGGTTACATATCACTCCGCAACCACATATAACATCACTAGGACAAGTTACCATTCACATAAGCAATTTAGAAAGCACATGAGTATTTTATGTTGGGGAACAAGCCACAGATATTTATCCCTAGTGATCTTCCCGTGAGGGCATGGTGGGTTCTAAGACCGCACCCAGTGACTGTACAGAGTTGGATGAAGAGCTGCGTCTTGTCTGTCACAAGTGTGTTGAGCAACTAACATGTGCCTGTCGTTAGGGTTAAGTTTCAGAATGCCCATAGATGCACTGCAGGCCGGTTTTACATAATATTTATTTCTTTTCGCAGTGCTTCCTTCTTTGGCGGGGTTATCTACACTAGCTGGTATCCAAGGATACCGAGGGGGGGGGGGGTGTATGCGAAATCGACACTTTTGTCTTCACCGCTCAGAAACCCCAATAGTTTTCCAGAGTCGGATCATGCCAACGTGTTGATGGGAGGTCCAGACAATTATTAAGCCTTGCCGCTGGAGAAGCATAGAAAGAGACAATCACTCGATATTAATAAGAGGCCCTAAGGTATTTGGTCAATTCTATACAATCTAGCCGGTGTGCGGTGTTACATATCCGCTACAGACGGAAAAGAGGCGTACACAAAATGTCTCTTATGGAGAGATTGTCCCTAACTACTTTAAACCTATCCTATCGAGCTAGAATAGCCAGGTTTAGTCGATCACATGTCAGGCTCAAGCAATGTGAATGCACAGTGACCGCAGTGTAAAATTGATGCTGGGGGAATAGTGATATGGATATAATGTTGCTGTATAGTATAGCCTAGCGTACTGCTTCCTAGAGTTTTTATATAAACAAAACAAAATAACTATGATGGCTAACTATCACAGTGCTAACAGTAAATCAGGTCATAGGACCTTGCGGTGCTTGTTAGTTGTAAGCACAAAAATATGGATAATATATACAGTATAATAATAGAAACTATAAAATGCGGTCTCAGACGACCGGGGAGGTACCTATTAGTCATTAGTACCTATAACGGAATAAATGAAAAACAGTACAATAGTATAGTTACTTGAGTACCTATTTGTCATCGGCTCAAGACGGTGAAGAAGAACGACTGTAGAGAGATGTCCATTAAATAGTCATAATAACTAGTATGTTAATTTACACAGTAAGTTAGAAAGTGTCCGTCCGGTGGCGGGAGTTTGAAAGTTGCCCGTAACAAGGAGGGCTACAGTTGTATTTAAACATTGCATTACATAACTGGGTACACCGTACTTGATACATCGCATAGCTCTTGTGGTGTACCAAGCCGAGTACCAACAGACTGTGGCCTAAAAGTTAATTAATCACACGACATGCTGCGTGGAAGTTTGGTACCACTTTTCAGCATGGTCCGGAAGATCTGCCGAGTTATCTACCAAGAATCACCCCCTGTTCTACATGCTGTAGAGATTTCATCTGGGCCGCGAGGCCCATCCACAGGAAGGCTCCTCCTGAAGTGTTGCAGTGAGGAAGTCTCTTCTATTTATTTAGTTGCCCCCGGATGGCCGTCTGAGGGCTTACAAAAACTTAGTGATGCGGATGTCGATTGCTGACCAGCGCAGCGAACTGAATTCCGAAAGGCACTGCCGTGGTGTAGGGTACCACAGTCAGTAAGCAGTTGGCCACGACTAGCACTGCACTGGTCCAACAATCTACCACTGGCTGTCTCTCGCCGAAGTCTGGTCTCGATTCTTGATTTTTCGCTCCTTTTATACTACTTCTGACGTCAGAGGCAGGATGCCCAGCCAATCAGCTGGCGAACTTTAGCCAATCAGCGTGCAGTCATAAAGGGTGACGATGCTTTCAAGTGATACGCGAATTCCTCATTCATGTAATACATACGCGCAATTACGACGTCTCAGTAATATTTTGAAAATAATTTCAATGAGCCATTTAAGGATAACTCGGCCATTTCTGGTCCGATTTTAAAAAGGTAAACAGTTTCGAAATGCTCGTCTCGTTCTGGACCTGATTCGTACCAAGAGCGACGAGAGTGGAGTGATTTGAAAACTTCACGTGCACCAACTCGGTACACTATAAGTACGCTTTCTCTCCCTACGCTGACACGTGTTGTCAAGGAAGCTCTGACGCATGGCGTCATAAGTGTTGATGTATTCTGAACATGGGCAATATTTACGTTAAGATTAATTCGTTACACCAGTATTTTATTTTTTATTGGTGGGGGGTGGGGTGGGTTCCACGCTGTTACCACACGTGCAAGCATAGAGCTCTTTCGATTGGCCTTTGGTTGTCAACACTATAGTGTCAAGTTTAATTCGTTTGTGCGAGTTTAGCAGACCTTAGTAACAATTGTGATAATGCATGTTCTGTGCCGCTCTGTATTGGCACAGTAAAGACCCACAGCCTGCGTTAGTTATTAGGGGTGTTGGCATGGCATGATTATGGCGCCATAGTTGAATCTATGTGACGTCACAACAGTGTTGCAGAACTCGCCAAACGAATTTTCACTAAAACATCATAATCATACCATGGCAACAACAAGACACTAGTGTTGCAACCCTAGGCCAATCTAAGACCTCCTTCGATTGGCCTCGGGTTGCAACACTAGTGTCTTGTTGTTGCCATGTTATGATTTTGATGTCTTAGTGACAATTCGTTTGCGCGAGTTCTGCAACACTCTTGATTCAATTATGACGCCATAGTCATGCCATTCCAATGGCCCCGGTAACACAGGTTATGGGCCTTTACTGTGTCAATAGCGGGCGGCCCAGAACCTGTATTATCACGATTGTTATTAAAGTCTGCTAAACCCGCGCAAACGAATTCAATCCGACACTACTGTTAACACGAGCCAATCGGAAGAGCTCTATAGAGCTCAAATATATTTCCCTCACTACGCTCAGGAAATACTCAATGTATTTCCCTCGCCGCGCTCTGGAAATACGCTTGCGCGTGTGGTAACAGACGGTAGCCCCATCCCCATCCCCCACCCATACCACCACCACCATCCCCGCCAAAATAAAAGTGTAATTAATAGTAACCCTCGAAAAGACACTGGTTTAATGAAATTATTACTACTCAGATCTCAGCGAGAGAGCGAGATAGAAATAGAGTGTGAGAGAGAGAGAGAGAGAGAGAGAGAGAGAGAGAGAGAGAGATTTCATCTTAGCTTAAATAATGCCCATTTTCAGCATACATCAACACTTATGACGACATTTTCAGAATAAAACAACACTTGTGACGTCATGACCTTCGTCATTGCTTATTGTTACATAATAGTCTGCGAATTAAAACTAAAACACATTGTTCGCGCGTGAGGTTTGGCGAGCAAATTCCCTCGTGTAAGGGAAATACTATATCATACATCCCTGATCTTAACCAATCAAATAACAGCATTTGTTTATGTGACATTACTGAGGGGTAATGAATTGGCAACTCTTGCAAATGCAGATATCATGATGGTGTCCAGACCACAATATCATTATGCGCACAAACAGATCATAGGCATGTGTATGCCCCTAGGAATCCAGGCTTCATTTATGCTTTCTTTTGGCGAGGGATAATTACTTCACATTTGCTTACATTATAAGTGAATTTGAGTCAAAAACAGAATTACATCATGTGTAGACTGAAGACCATTTTTGCATGTGAGTGTATCATAAAAACGATCTATTACTGCTTGAATAAAGGTCCCATAGTTCATCGTTTTGGCGTAGCTGATGCATCGCAAGCCATGCATCATAAGACTTCGTAAATAATAAGCGCATGGAATACCAAAGTCTAGAACCTTTTCAATGAGTATTTCTCCTCTTCAAAGTACAGCAAGGCCTATCTGGATAGTTATTGCTCTGTTGGGGATGATAGATATTACCATATTCTCAAGCTAATAGGAAGGCTGTGTAGAATCTAATCAGTCATTTACATTGTACAATAGTGGCATCGTTATTAGTTCATGCTGATTTGGTAAAGTTCAGAGTCCTTTGACTTTCTTCTAATCATTTTGCTATCTTTGAAATGGATTTAGACCATAGCAGTGTCGTCATCTTCCTCATCCACAAATCAGACGAAATCAGGTACTCTGACTAGGAACAAAAGAGGAATTGCTAATCCAGTGGATGATAAATCAACTAAGACTATGCCTATTAACATAGATTCTGATTTGCTTTCCAAGTATTATACGTGAGCATGAAATGCTCAGCTGATATGACTATGATTTTAGTGAATTGGCAATCAATTGAGAAACATCCACGAGCAATTGCTTGTAGTATATTCATCCGCCTGAGCTTCTGTAGATCATTCAGAGAACTACTGGCATATTGTGTTTATTTTCTCAAAATTGATTAGGCCACTATTGGGTAGACGCATGTGGATGACGCTACAAAAGATGGTGGTATTATTCCTCCAAGCATTATATTAATGAATTTGTTGATGTGCATGCCGACAATAGCAGAACGACCAAATGACACTTGAGTAAGGCCACGCCAATTAGATACCAAGCAATGTATTATTTGAATAAAAATGCATCTGATAAATAAAAAAGACCACCACGGCAAGGTGATATGCACAATGCTGTTTCTCACCCACCAACCCCATTCCTCTGATGTTGCTGGAAGGACCTTTAGGGGTGTGGTCCATCGAAGGGTTCTAGAATTAATATCGTTGTCCAAATGTTCAGAGAATATATGGGTTTCTCATACTACAAGGCTTTTTTAGAATTTTAAGACGCGAAGACGTTATTACACGTCCAATTACTGGCAAAGGAGGACGTTTATCCTGCTTTTCAAGATTTATTTTATTTTAACAATTGAACCTTGATCTACCAGTCGTTAGCACAATTTCAGTGTAATGACTAAAAGGCAATGTCTTCCTACCACGTCTTCCGTCTACCTGACGAATAAGCTATTGTAAATGTATTAATAGAAGCGTTCTAACCTCCTCCTCCTCCTCCTCCTCCTCCTCCTCCTCCTCCTAAGGCAGCAACGTCTGCTGGTTTTTTCTTTAACTGCGTAGGTAGTAACTAGTGCGCGCTCCTCTCGCAACATAGTACTGGCATAGTACTGGCAGATGATATGGGGCCCTGCATATATAATCGTAACGCACTTATAATAATATTTACACACGGTATTATTTTATTTTATTTACCGATTGTATTTGTCATGTTTCTTTTATTCTTTGTACTGCTGCATTGACAGATACCATTATCAGCTAGATTTATCCGTTTAGATGATATCTGCAAACTGCATCATATATGCCCCCAGATTACCTGGAACCAGGCCTTCACTGCGTGATTTATTGATATCTTCATCATATATTAATTATTCGGATTGTTGTCGGTTTTACCTCTGAAGGCAGATTTACTGACAGTCAGTGTGGTCTAAGACTCGGCAATGGTGTCCAGCATCACGGCCTTGGAGATGAACATCAGTGCAGCACATACTAGAAAGTCCGCTTGAACTTTGAAAACAAGTGATACGGGTTAAATAAAATTTCTGCTTAGATCAAACATTATCTTGTAAAATCCTAACTCATGTATTCTGTTTATTCAGGGACTGTGACACAACTAGCTCGGTGTGTTATATCGCTTCTCGTGTGGTCACGAGGGTTAACATGTTAACCCTTATAGAACAGATATGCAATTCTTGTTATCGAACATTTGCAACTAAGTCGACTGGGAGCAACAGGTTCCAGTCAAGTTAATTTTAATAAATTATTCAACAGCTTTCCCGTATTTTGTCCTGATTTGGGGATACTGAAATTTAAATGTTAACCCATTAACACTCATATCAGCCAAAAACGACTTCTGCATTGGTCTTGAAAAATGCCCATTTGCAAACTAATGGAAGAGTCTTTTAGATAATTTACCACTGGAATGACTGGCCTGATAACCGAGCCAGTTATACCAGTGGTAGATTTTCACAAATAGTCTTTTCCTGGTCTGCAAATGGATATTTTCTATTCGAAAATTGAGATTTTGTTGAATAAATTTGAGCGTTAAAGGGTTGAAGCGTTAATGACGGCATATTCACCATATACTATGTTGTTTTGACTCAGTGAAGCGAGTGATACGTCATTAATTTGGGCTGCATGTAAGCTTGGTAGTTATGATTGATTGTTTTCGCATGAGATTACCATCCTAGTCGTTTGAATGTCTCTGCCAGCTAGGCTTGCGCGATTATTGCATTGAGTGATCGCAATCGATTATTAAAAAATAATCGTGATTACTCGATTAATCAGCTTGGGTAAAAATTACCAAGACATAACACTAAAGAATATCAATGACAAAAATTGCAATGGTGTTTAGAAAAGTCCATTTGCAGGGAAGAGAAGAGTATTTTTGATTCTCGAGCCAGGCATTCCAGTAATACATTTTGAAAAATAGTCTTCTCTTGCCTTACAAATGGACATACATTCACTAAGTAAAATGTCATTTTAATGACCGATCGCATTAAAAAGTAATTGAAAGTTAGGTTTTGAAATATTTTATGCAATAGGAAAATATTCACGATTATTCGATTATTTAATTTTTAATCATATAAATTCACGATTTAAAACATAATCGCGATTTTCGATTTAATCACGCAATCGCTCAAGCCTACTACGAGTGTGATTGTAGTGACATAAATATGTTAATTCGAGCAGCACTTTTGACAAGGTCCCGGATCTATTTATGTGTCATGGGATATGGATCTTCTTATGCATCGCCACAGCGATTATCATTATTATGAGGAAGAATGGCGACAATTATTTATTGTTTATTCATATTCACAAACTTTAATGTACGGGAGTTATATGGCAATTGATTGTACTTTATTAGTCGCGTGTGTATGAACTATTCTTTCTATCACATTACAAATATGTATGTGAGTGGTAATTGAATTTTTTTTCTACCGGGGACGAGTTTGCAGTAAGTATTAACTTACTGATCATCTAATGATGACAAGTCAGAATTGACTTCTCTCAACTAGAATAAGTAGGTCTGCCGATCAGTCGATCCGTCAATTCATCTTTCCAGAGTTTACATCTATCAATCTGGCGTCATATGACGTCGACGTCATAATCAGCTAAGCGACGTGTAGGATTACGTCATAATCATTACGCCATAAATGATTCTCTTTGGCCCGTCTTTAACTCTTAATAGTCCGACACGTTGTACGAATTGTATGACTCTACTATTTAATAAACATGCTGTTGAATATTCAGTAGCTTAGGCTACTTGTATAGTTTGCTGGAAATTGACAGTCAGAGAGTTCAGGGATCGATCGATCCAAACACATGCGAGGTATGGGTGGAGCTTAGTAAGAGATGAGCGGGACATAGCTAAAATGGAAAGGTCCATTCGTTAACATTTTCTATCTTGACAATGCTCTTATTCATCCAAATAGGAAAATTAGAACTGATCTTTTATTGCTAGCAAAACCAGGGAGGCTATTCCTTCACACGCAAAGCGCGTATTAATAGTGGAGTTGTCTACCCTTATTCAGTTTCCGTTCAAACTATACTACGATGGAGCTTATAGACAGGTTGATGCAACTTGTGAAGACCTGATGATGATTGTTGTTGTTTAGGAGAGGTGATCTATGGACACGTGTCTTACAGCATCATGATATTATGACTCCAAACTGTAGATGGTCGCTTAAAAGAGTGTGACGGTATCAAAACCCCGCCCACCAATCTCCAGTCAATATGACTGCTTTGTTCTGGGTAGGTTTCTCTTGACAAATTCACAATTAATAGAACATTTGCTACTTACTTGAAATAACTACAAGTAAAAATACAAAAACCTTATCAGCATAAGATCATATCACATATCATGTGACTTCAAGAGCAGCTTGAAAACGTCTTATACGTGTGTTAAGCGGGCATGCAGTACAGCTCAGAAATACACATAGAATGTTACATTCTGTTTTAATTTGAAAATATTTTACGTTATTTCAGAGTGAGGACATTGTTCCAGAACATCCATGGTCCGCTAGAGACAACTTTTACTAAAGATAATTTACTGAATTTATCACTATTTTCTCTTTAAAAAAAACCTAAATGCTATCAATATATGAGAATCTAATCGACAGTTTGAATTGGCGTTTATAAGGTTTAATTTTAATGGGTGTATTAGGTAGGAAAGAACTATTAACATCCTTCATGTGGATAATGATATGTACTGTAGACTGTGTGGCTTTCAATAAATGTTTTAAATAAATGTGTTGCTTCTATCCTTAACTTACGATAACCAAATTTCGTTTTGCCGCGCAAGCCCGCGTTAGATTATTATAACGGGGTGGATCTAATTTAGGGCGGTATACATTGGGATTGATCTGTGAGGTGATTTCCCGTCCTACTAGCATGGGATCCAGGAGTCCTCCCCGAACAAATTTGAAAATTAGCTGCTTTGAGAGTCCATTTATTATGCATTGTGCGTGTTAAAATAACTTATATTTTTTCTTTAATAAACGTCAAACCTATAGACTCATACTGACCATATCTAGATGTCAAGAATGGCCAGCACTGTTTCCTGCACTACCCCCACCAGCCCACACGTACTCAAGTTGGGTATTATATGACAGAAATTACCAAAATAAGCCTCATCCCAGACTAGTTGAAGCACAACATCAAATGCATTGACAATTACCAGCATTAGTAGTATTTAATCCTCTTATGCGAGTTACCTTATAGTATTTCATACCTCAAATTTGTATTATCTTATTCTATGAGTTAGGGGAGAGAATATAGTACTAGTGAGTAAGAGTTACCGCCCTTATGCATAACAATGCAAACAGAATATATACAAGGGAGTGTATTCCTGTACACGCAAAGTGCGTGATAATTGTGGAGTTGTCTACCCGTATTCAGTTTCTGCTCAAACTATACTACAGTGGAGCTTATAGACAGGTTGGTAAGCCTTGTGAAGACGAGATGATTATTGTTGTTTAGGAGGGGTGATCTGTGGACACCTGTCTTACAGCACCATAATATTGTGGCGCCATACAGTAGGTAGTCGCGTGAAAGAGTTAGATGTTACCAAAACCCCACCAACCAATCTCTAGTCAATAGACTCCTTTGTTCAGGGAAGGTTTCTCTTATCATATTCACAATTAATGGAACATTTTCTACTTACTTGAAATAAAGTTAAAATCCATAATATTCAACAGTACGTTTATCTTGTTTTGAAGACATTCTAAGTGTATTTCTGAGCTGTACTGTATGGCCACCTAACACGCATAACATGTTTTCAAGCTGCTCTTTAAGGCACGTGATATGTGATCTGACCTTATGCTGATAACATTTTAGTACTTTTACTTAGGAAAGAAATATTAACACCCATCATGTGAATAATGATATATACAGTTGACTGTGTAGCTTCCGATAAATATTTTAAATAAATGTGTTGATTCTATCTTTAATTTACTATAGTCAAATTGCCTATTGCCGCGCAAGCCCGCGTTAAATTACTATAAGGGGGTGGATCTAATTTAGGGTGGCATACATTGAGATGGTTCTGTGAGGTGATTTCCCGTGCCACTGGCATGGGATCCAGGAGTCCTCCCCGCTGCTTTGAGAATCCATTTATTAATGCATTGTGCGTGTCAAAATATCTTATATTTTTGCTTTAATAAACGTCAAACCCATATGCTGACCATATCTAGATGCCAAAAATAGCCAGCACTGTTTCCTGCACTACCGCCACCGGTCCACACGGACTCAAGTTGGGTAGCACATGACAAAAATTAACAAAATGACACACCCCCCCCCCCCCCCCACTAGTCAAAGCAGAACATCGAATGTAGTATAAGTTACCTCCCTTCTGCATAACAATGCGAACAGAATATATATGCACACCGTCAAATTAGTTTCAAAATATTCAACAGGTTACCTTGGTATTGAGATTCGGGGAATTCTGAATTCGATCGAGCACAACGCGGGCAAATCGGGTTGGGTGGTGGGGGGTGGGGGGGAGAGGGGTAGAAGGGGCGGAGCTTAACTAGAAATGGGCCGGCCATAACTAGAAACGGATCACTATAGTGGCTGCATACTAAGATCGATATTATATCTTTAAGATAAGCAATGCAGTAAGGCAATACTGTTTGATCATAACCGATATATTCACAAAGCACACTAGAGAACACCGCAGGCATTACTTGGCATGGTGTTCTAGATACGTTTACAGACAACGTGAACTAGTTACCAGAAACTCGCTCTCTAATATATTGCTGTTTTCAAGAACTCATGCGGAAATTTGGACTACAAAGCTGCTTTGCTTGCGCATAATGAAATGGCGTCGAATATTGATAACATTGCCTTGGCTGAACATCTAGAGGAAATCTTCCGAGGTAGGCACACACTATGCATATGGTGAAATCCACCAACCTGTACATGGATATGCTGTCCATATTATGACTTTTCATCCGAGCATCATGATTGTGAGGCACTCTGGTTTTTGCGCGTACCATCTCTCGGACAACGCTCAACACAATTCCTCAGTCGAAACAGTTTGAAATACATACAGAAAATCCCCAAGTATTAGACAAAACTGTATGAACTACAAACCAGTGGTCCATGCATATTGAAAGAATTCGTTGATAAGAACTTTGCTGTGAAGCAAACAGACATCAAATTTAGTAGCATCGGTGTTTACCACGCACTACAACGGGAAAATCGTAAAATAACGTTTCTTGGACGGCTGACAAACATAACACGACAGCCAACAACAATGCCCTGTTTCTTATTGCTCCAGAGATGGCAAGGTTGTCTCATGAGGCTGGAAACATGGCTATTATTACTAAGATATTACCACATCATACACAGACATCGACTACTCCAATTAGAAGGAAAGAAAACATCAAGCAACTCAAAGCAGCTATTGAAGGAACATACCCATTCAAGACTGAAACAGGAGAACTGATGAATTTTGTAGCTTGGTATTTTCTGCTACGTGATACTGTAAAAAGTATACACGAATTTTGTTCCAGAGCGTAATTACTGGAGATGACAATCTATAGCACAGAATGACTAAGTTACAACTGGAGACATAGACTGATCCAAGCAACGTAGTCCGCCTGAACCTTGACCACACACTAGTTACGGTAAAGGAAAATCATTCTCTCTTTTCCAGGATGATTATTGCAGCTCATTCACGGCCACGTATTGACATCCAAGACACAGTTGGCAGGTTTGAATATTCAAATGTATCACGCCCCCATACTTGCATGCATGTGGTGGAGCTGAAGAACCTTATGTGTTTGCTAGAAAGACGTTTCAGTGGAAACCAGAAAGAGTTTATATCATGGATGAAATGTCTATACCTTATGAAACTGCATTCCATCACATAAATGGTAACGCATGTTTAGACATGGCTTGGGGCTTTCTTTCTGTGTCATACATGTAGCAATGTCCGAGGATATAACATGGCACATGTTATATTTGGTCATCATGATACTGGTGTCACGTTAACGCAGAAAACTCGAGATCGTCGAGCGAGCAAAAGAGCAGACATTACACGTGTACTGATTCAACCCCGATAAAAGACAGCTTCAACAACCAATTCTAACACAGCAACAAATGCGAGAATAATAGTTTGATGGTAGATTGAATGTGCAAAATGATGACGATGACAGCGAATAAAATAATTAATCTGATCATAATTATAATGTTTTGAATACTGATGTATCAACAACACCCCACCCACCCTCACCCTTATACACCGGTTGAATACTTTCATTAAAGCATCTTTTTTCCATTTCACAAATACACTATGGCTAATAATAATAATAATAATAATAATAATAATAATAATAACAATAATAATAATAATAATATTTTTAACACAGATGTTTTAATAAGTTATGCTACATGTTATGTACTTCTTTCACAGTAATCAAAATGTTCTTCTAATTGTGCATACCCTACGCGAAGCGTCAAATATTTAGAGAAAAATGTGTCAAAAATACAACAGAAAAACTGGCACCAAGACTTTTCACTTTCAGAAATATATGATGGCTATATAGTGCCATAAATTTAGCGAAAAAATCCCACGGAATTAAAGGCCATACACTATGACGTCATAATCGGAGAGAGAGAGAGAGAGAGAGAGAGAGAGAGAGAGAGAGAGAGAGAGAGAGAGGGGGGGAGGGAGGAGAGAGAGAGAGGGAGAGAGGAGGGGAGAGTGAGAGGAGAGAGGGGGTGGGCGGGGGGGGGGGGGGAGATTGTGAGTGATGCCAGTAACCGATCCCTATATTCCATCTTGTTGTAGTTTGGAACTATAATTCTAGATAAATGCTGAATGAAAGCTCACATTCTGTAATGCTTTGCTGGAAACAAGACTGTGACATTCTCACTCGTTCTGATACAGGGGTTAAGACCTCGGTATCTGGGAGATTGCACATATTGAAGCTGTACAAATAGTCTAACTCGTTCCCATCATTTTCATTGGCTACTTTGTTCTAATAAAAATAATTGAGATCTGCAAAAAACGATGCACTGCAATTTTACCTGGTTGTTTAACAGCAGACTATATTCCACAAGTGTCGACACCAAATAATCCCAATTGCAATACGACCATCATTATTTATGGACTGGCACTACTCATTTCTGTTGGCAACCCACATATAGTCGCCGCATGGGAGAATCTGTTATTTGAGCCAGCTCAATTGACATCCTTACATTTGCATTGACAATGTGCATACACCTCATTACAGAAGGTGATTAAAATGTGAGTATGTGTGTGCTTACTACCTGACTGTACTCACTCCTTGGCACTTGGAAGTTAATCAAGTGAATTTGGCACAATGTCATCTTTGCCAAAGGGTAGAACAAACGAATAAGCCAGGATAATCGCGTGGAGAAAGAAGCACGTGCGTGTACATGATCGGGTCAGACAATCCACAAAAATCCAATCGTTACCATAGCATAAGGAATCCGATAATAGAATAGGTGTGGACTTTACCCAGGGACAAGCCAAGCTCATATTGGGTCATTCCAGAAAGAGGGATATCATACTTTTCTTCTGGGTCAGTATCAGGTAACCCTATACACATTTATCTCGATTAAAGCTGATGCGGGCAAAAGAGAAAATACATACCAATTTAAACCTTTATCAAACAAACCCCCACCTACCCACCCACCCCACCCCACATTGCACTGGGGTAAATTCTAGACATCCATAATTTGCTCCGAACAGGTCGATGTTCCATCAATATTGTCAGACTAGACTAAAGCATTTACAATAGGTTTTTTTGTTTGTTTGTTGGGGTTTTTTGGGGGTGCACGGATCCTTTTGTAGGATATATTACATCGTTTAACATATGAAATCTTAAAGAATGTTTTTGTTTGTCAGCATTATAATTGATAGCCAGTGATCACGCATCTTCATCGGGATGCACACCCGGAACTATCTGCCGTCATCGTGTGATAAAATATATTGAAATTGTATACAAATACCAGGTTGGCAGGCATCAGTCCAGACATGGCCACATCTCAACCACCCTAATCATATGCGCTCCGAAATTCATGGATCCGATAGCCTTGACCCCAAGTGTACCCAGCCATATCTTTAAATAATTGTCTATGGTTGTACTTCTTGTTACGTAAATGTATGATATCAGAGCATAAATGTCACTCCTCATAAACCGCACAAGATGTTTTTGATAAATGCAACCATATCACTGACACTTTATAGTAGGTTCATATAACGTATCTAGTGTGCCACAGCTTTCAGTTCTGAAAGCCCAAGCATTATCATGTTATTAATCATTTCGCCTTTGACAATGTTAGAGTTCATGATTACCAGAGACAATAAAATATACGTGTTGATTCCACGTCAGGGCTATTTGACACATTAGCAACGTAAGGAAAGAAGCCATATTTTGTTGAACAATAATTTCATCACGGATAAAACCAGTATTAAAACGGACTAGTAAAACCAAAAAAAAATTAGAATATATTGTAAAAGCAGCTAAATGGCATTTATTAGAAAGACATGGAGACATTTAAGGGCAAGGTCATTGTAATCTTGATTCAAATTTAGATCTGCATTTGGAAATGCAAAAGGCCAAAATTTTCCGACAATAACCCGTGTATGGGTTGGAAATGTGATCGTTTTGAGCTGGAACCTGTACCTACGGATGTGAACGTAGCACCCGAGACTGTGTTGAGATGTGTTAAGGCCAAGTGTAAAATCCCAAATTCCTAACAATATGGTGAGAATCAGTGCACATGTTTCAATCATGGAATCAAGTGTGTAGAGACCTGCGTAGGATGCCACGGAGTTAGCTGTCAAAACATTGTTGCAATCGATCGCGAAGAATAATTGTCAATGAAAAGGTAGAATTGTCGATGTGAAAAAATAGAAATTTCTCGTCAAAATGGACGGCATCTTCAATTTCGTTATCATGATGTAATTACACCAAACTGGTATGGTGACATCAATAAATGGCAATGAATGTGTATGTATTTCTACCAATTGTCAATATCATATCACCACCAGAGGTGCCATGATTACCAATTATGTCCATAGGTGACTAAAGCTGAAATTTTAAAGTTTTCATAAAAGAAACGTGTATTTTTTTCTCTGAGATAATTTTCCAAAATTAAGAACCATTTATGCTTTACATTTTTTTCGAAAGTTTTGTTTGCACCCGTACTACAGCAGCGTCAATGATTAGTTACACAAGACGGGCGGCGATGGTCTACAATCTCTGATTGTTGTTGTACTTGCGGTGTGTAGCTCGCATGTGCAGGACGAGTGATGACGCTGGTTAGCTCCCGGTCTCGGGGTTAAGGATCCCGTGCGACACTGCCCTACGGGTAACAAAGACCGGCTCCTAAGGCCGGTGGAAATCAATCGTTCCGGTGGGGCCGTGCGACCATCGTCATGAACATTAAACACTACAGTCTCATCCCATGAGTTGGTGTCACCGGTATGCCTGTCCATAGCAATTTCGAGATCTATGGACTTACAAGATTTGATGGTGACCTAACCTAAATAAGCCTATGCAATTAATTTATCTAAAACAGACCGTCAGGTTTTCCAGATACAATGAGCATACGAAAATACAAGACATAGAGACAGCCTGATGAACTTTTAAAAGTGGGACCACCGGAGGTACCACACAGACTCGTAGGTCCGTAGACGTACCCCTGTAAAGGAGATTCGCGCATACGAGATCACTAATTAACTTAATATAAGTTATTATACCTCTAAGCTGAAAAGGAAAAAGGAAGATATCCTTTAATTTGTGGCGAGAGGCTATGTGCCTCGCGCGGGCATTACTTCTGATGCTGTGTTTCTGGGTGAGAAGTAGTAGCCTCGTGCGGGCCACCATCACCGGATCCTTGCCAGAGGCAAGTGCCTCGCGCGGGCCTCCGTCACAGGGAAATGCCGCCACCGCTTAAAGTGGGGGAAGAGCATCGGCCAGAAAGGGCCACTCTTATGTTCAACCAAAGTGCTGTAAAGAAAAGACCATCCTAGTGAAACTATAACTAAAAGGTTGCGTGCTGTTTTACGTGAAGACGGGACGAACGATTCCTGAGGGATTCCCACGTCACCGTCTTATGTAGGTTCAAGATACTGAATTAGTTGGTGCCACTTGTATTTCTGCGGGCCTTCTGCTATGCTTAACCTATCAGTTAGGTTTTTAAAGACAAGAACTATTTTAGGCGGCAAATGGCGGGATTGCCTACCTATCTTTGAACATGGCTGTCCGAGGGTGCAGATACCCCGCCTCCCATGAGAGGCCATGGAAAACATCTACCTCCAAGGACAGCACGCGTACATATTACTAGGTAAGACATCCGAGCTTGGTGAGAATCCGGATGCCGGACTCCGCAACCACATAAAACGTCACAGGACAATGGCTACTTTTCACAAAAGCAATTTTAAGCAACGGAGTCATTGTTACGGGGGGGGGGGGGTTGGAGAGGCGAATATCCACCGTGAATGTCCTTCCCGAGAGGGCGTGGCAGATTCCAACATCTTGCCCTGACATTCCTACAGAATTCGGTGGAGATACGCATCTCGTCCGTCACCAAGTCTTATGGAGCTAACCTTTGACCTGATGTTAGGTTTACACACAAGTTGCCCACTATGCACTGCGGTGCGGGAGAGATCTTCTCAGGGATGTAAAAGATCAATAATCAAAATATGTTTTCGCAGTACTTCCTACATTAGCAAGGATAATTAACAACTAGGTATCGAAAGATACATGGGAGGTGTGTGTGATACCACACCTTGGCCATCACCGCTCGGAAACCTCCTATAGTTTCCCAGGGTCGGATCAGTCCATTGTGCGGATAGGGATATCCAAACAATTAAGAAGCCATAAGGCTTAGTGGAACATGAAGAGAGACAATAACGTTATAGATGAGAGGCCCTATAGGTATGTTGTCCAATTTTACACCACCTTGCCAGAGTGCGGGGCTAGATTACCGGAACAACGGAAAAGAGGCGTACACTCTCCTAACGAAGAAAGTGTCTCTAATCATATTAAACATATCCTATCGAGCTGAATAGTCAGGTTAGTCGGTAGCATGCCGGGCTAAACAAAGTTATAGCACGGACAGTGACCTTAGTGAAACGTGTTGGTGGCGGGAGAAAATGATGCATATATAATGTTGCCGTATAGTATTTCCTAAATGCACTGCGGTCCTAAGTTTTCTACAAATAAACAAAACATATCAACGGATGGCTACTAGCCATATACTAAACTAACCAAATACAAGTAATAGCAATGTGAAATGATCAGAATAATAATAGTAATACAGGTTGATAGACCTATTACGGTGCGGTTAGTGAAAACACCTTACAGTAAAATAAAAATAACTATGAACAGATAAAGAAATTATAACTAGCGGTCCTAAGACCGTTACGGTGCCTTTTAGTCATCGTGACCTTTTACAAAGATAGAATATAATCATTAATGTTGTAATTAACGGATGAATTGAGAATGTTATATAAAGTTACTTGAATACTCAGTAACCATTCTTAAGGACGGCCTATCGTGTTACTGAAATTGATACGTCATCGTTGGAGTGACGTGAGTTGACCCGTTCTCTGGAAGTTGGAAAGTTTCCGCCTGTAGATTCCCGCAGACAGGATTCCCGCATGCTGATCCAGGACGGGAGCGGTGCGAACTCAGGACGGTAATCACAATGTCTAACGAACAGTTAGTAAGTTCTACGATAACATTGCTGCGGTGGGAAAGGTTCCGTTCAATAACGGTAGGATAAAAGTTAAGAACAACCCTTTATCATGGGGTTGTTGAATACTGCTGCAGATACATAGCTAAGTTGAACGGGGCGGGGTACGTCAGGTAGCTCTTAAGACGTACCGGGCAAAGTTTACTTGCTGCGGTCAAAAAGTTAAAAGGAACACACACGACATGCAGTGTGGTGGTTGAATATCCACTTTTTGGCGTGGCTGGCAGATCCGGTGAGTCATCCACCAAAGAACATCGCTGCCTCTACATCTGTAGAATCACATATTGAGGCCGTAGAGACCCCACTGTAATATTGTTCCTTGTAGGTTCTTAATTAGATGTGAACAATATCATTCAAAAGTTCCAATACTGCCCCTGAACGAATATCCGGGAGCTAAAACTGCTGCCGTACCACGGGAGAGAAACCGACCGAAACAGAGGTGAATGCTTAATAACTGCCCCTGGCCGAGGATGCTCTTGATTTACTGAAATCGTCCCTTTTTATACTCGCTGAAACGTCAGGACGGGCTGCCTCAACCAATCAAAATTAGCTGAACCAACCAATCAGCGGACTAGAAACCAGTGACGTGTACACGATTATCTAATTATTGCGATATATATATACGCGTACTATGACGTCAGGGGTCACGTGTACACAAATCACTTATTATCTAGATACGTATATATACGTATTTACGACGTTATTTCGAATATATTTTGAGGGGGGCGGGGGTGGGGGGGGGGTGTGGTGGTGCGGCGATAACTCAGCCATTTCTTGACCGATTTTAAAACGGTTTACATATTTAGAAAGCTCGTCGAATTCTGGTTTTGATTAATGCCAGATTTAACGAGAGCAGTTACTTATTAAAAATTACAACGCACCAGCTCGGTACACTAAAAGCGCTGCTCGCTCTTGGTCGTGATATACGCGCTCTGCTTACACGGCGACAGGCGCGCGCATGCGCGCTACGTGTTTTAATGAACTTAGTCGTTTTGACAACGAAATCTCTCTCATAGGCTTATACACGCTTATTGCCCTACCCAGGGTGTTGGTGAGAGGCGTGCTTATAGGAACGAATCCAGAACGGGCGGCCCGTACCCAGCTTAGCTGGGACGGGCAGTACCCGACCGGTTGATCCGCGCTACACCGTGGTACACTCGATTTCTTGGCTATTCATTTAATAATTAATTTCTGATATGTCTACCGTAGTACATCATATATTATACAGGAGGCGTTGATATCATTTAAACATACCGTGCTAAATAAATGGCTACATGCAAAGGAAGACCGGAAGGCAGGGCGTCTGGACGGGAGGGTGGGTTGCGGGCAGGTGGGTGGATGACTGGAGGGCGGGCAGATGGGCGTGCGGGTTGGTGGGCGGGCGGGCGGGCGGGCGGGCGGGTTGGCATGCGGGTGGACAGGTGAACAGACATATGGGTGAACAGGTGAGTGTGTGGACACGTGTGCAAGTGAACCGATGGGAAGTTGGGATAAATAAACAAATGAACGAATGAAAGAACGAACGAATTGGCGGGCGGATGGACGAATGAACGAACGAATGGATTGGAACAGCTTTAATGACATCTCAAGAACCACCTAGTGGATTTCAATGAAAGTTGAGTGGATGGACCATCATGGATTTTGAATCATTATCAATTTCGATAGGTTTCTTCCCCAGACCTTAGGTCCAGTCAACGTATGGAGTTTCACAATTTTTGCGATAAAAGTACAAGGTGCATCGGAAAATGGACCAATCAATATTCTTAATTGAAGTTCCGGCGCCAATCACCGATGCACCTTGTACTTTTATGGCAAAAACTTTGAAACTCCATACGTTGACTGGACCTAAGGTCTGGGGAAGAAACCTATCGAAATTGATAATGATTCAAAATCCATGATTGTCCAGCCACTCAACTTTCATTGAAATCCACTAGGTGGTTCTTGAGATGTCATTAAAGCTGTTCCCTTCATTTTATATAAGTTTTTCTGAAGTTCTGAAATTCAAAATAGCCGCTTTAAAATCGACCAATAGAAATTCTGAATGGGAGTTCCAAGAGTACCTCCATGAGGTACTTCTGGCCAAATTTAGTTTAAAATCGGGCCACTGATTAAGGATGGGTATCGTTTTAATGAATTTCAGGAGATTTTTCTAAGAATTTCACCCCCAAATAAACAACCAATCAAAATTCTGAATCGAATTTCTGGAGAGTATCGCCATAGGGTAGGTCTAGCCAAATTCGGTTGAAAACCACGAAGTTGCGAACGAGGAGATGCATTTTGACAATTTCGGTATATGTTTTATAACATCTATGATTTTCACCTTAAAATGAGCAATCAAAATTCTAAATAGATGGTCTTGAGCCTAGTACGATAGAATTCTTTCAGCCAAAGTTGGTTGAAATCCACTTAAAGGGAGATGCGTTTTAACAATTTCCGGGAAATTTTTCTTAAAATCTAATACTCGACAATCAAAATTATGAACAGAAGTTCTCGGGCCTAACACCATAGGATCATTCCAGCCAAATTCCATTCCATTCTTGCCAAGTGGGCTAAAAATTAATGCTAACACGTGCTGATTTAAAGTCACTTTAAATAGTATATGGGTTATTTGAGATAGACTAGCTAGGTTTCGACGTATACAAGATTGGTCCTTCATATGTCATGTAATTGGCATTTAAATTGAACCATTAGGCCTACGCGTACAGCCTGCTGTCAATTTACAGTAGCGTCACTGCGGGAAATCGCTGGAAAAACATTGTGTAATTAATTGACCATCATTAGCCATGGAGTACAATTACTAACGCGTCAGTTGAAGATATTCGTACACGTGGCGCTGGTCAGTATGAGTGTATATGGTGTAGTATACAAGAAGACAGACGTGATGCCTATTTTGTGGGGGTGGGGGGGGGGGGTGATGAAGGAGTTGACCCTTTTATCTCTCAAATTGAAGTTTCTGTTCCCATGTCTCCGAAAACGCGTGACTTGTCATCATTTTGAAATTGGTGATGCTGGAAACAACAGCAGTTTATTCCATGTACGCATTATCGATTACAGAGTGGACATATTGTCTATCTATCTTGTGGAAGAAATATAACGCTTCATAACGGGCGCACTGATAATGAATTTGATATTGCTCCTCAACCATGTTGACCAACGGCGACAACAATATCGAATTCAATATCGGTCTCTGCGCCATCGACCAACGGGTGCGTCTATCTCAAGTTTGATATTGATCCCCGCAAGATATCAACTTTAATATTTCTTCCTGCGCTGTTGATCAACTGGTGCGTCGATATCAAATTCGGATTCGAGCGTCTGCTGTTTTTGCTGCGCAGCATGCCGCGCGACAGTTTTCTACCGCCAGGGCGGTGACGTCAGCCGTAACGCGAGAAATGCTAGCGCAAAAATCTACTAGCGATAGGCACCGACTCACAGGCCTGTCGGGTCTTGCGGAACAAACTGAGAGATGGATATGTACGTGCCAAAAAGAGTAGCAACGGCTGCAGTGGAGCACCAGGGGGAAACACAGCAAGTGGAAGCATTTTGCAGTTATGGGTTTTCGAGCCAACCACGTGAAACACCGTGCCATAGAAAACAACATGGATATACATTGAATATGCAGCTTCCCACCCACTATCCTGAGCCCAAGGCAGCAGCCTTTCATACACAGGTCCATACCTATACCACACCCTCACGTTTAAAGACCATATCGCTCGAAACCATCACATATCATACACATTACACGACTATATAATATACATGTAACGGACCGGCAGTGTTCTCACTAGTGACTTAACAAGACGTAGCGCCATACTGACGCATGGCGTTATTCCCGATTAACTCTCTAGTGAGAACATGGCTTTAGTCTGTTTAACTATTGTGTGTACAATATCTGGTGATATATATCCGAAATATATTTGTTTGCGTTGAAAGATAATCCTCGACTGGGCGGTGACGCTGCGGCTACCTGGCAGCGAGTGCGACAAAATGATGACCGTAGCACTACATAACGCTACCGGGCAAATTTTGAAGGAATAGGCTGAGATCATATAAGGAAGTAATAACGATATATCGGAAGATAAACCGCCGATTTTGTGAGATTATGTTTCCGAAATATGAAACGTATTTGTCCCGGGACACGGGGCAGTCCAATGAGAACGCTAGCCGGTATACCTGGAATTTTAACAATAGTGACTGTATGAGAACAAGGCCTTAGATTAACTCTCTAGTGAGCACACGGCCGTAATCAGGAATGATGCTTTAAAAAAATAATAATAAGTACATTTATAAAGCGCAAAACTCCAGGCAATAGCATGCTCTAAGCGCGAACGCACCCCAGCGCACACGTGTATATACACAATAATTCTTGATACGTAGTTCACTGCTGCTGTCGTACGTATGGTTATCACGCAACATAAACGCTCAAACCTAAACACATCGTTTGAGTAGCATTGCATTGAATCACCTACAAGCGCGAGCGTTCAAACTTAAGAGCTCATCCTCGTATTTTCTACCCTAACCTTTCACCTACATCATCTGCTTAGCATACGTCTCTCTCTCTCTCTCTCTCTCTCTCTCTCTCTCTCTCTCTCTCTCTCTCTCTCTCTCTCTCTCTCTCTCTCTCTCTCTCTTTCTTGCACGCGCTATGATGAAAGCTTTAAAATCCAACACGTAGTTTATGTTTGCCAACTTCCAGAACAGCTCGTATAAAATAACACACGTTTTCTTTTAATTATCTATTCCATTTACCTTTGACCCGTAACAATTAATTTATTTACGATAATTTCAAATTTGTCATGCAGAGTGTCCCGTTTGTGGACCGGGAGGGGATTGTCTATTGGAGTTTGCCACTGCTATGACTGGCTCGGTTAACTAGCCGGTCCTTCGAGTGGTAAATTCTCGGGGGTGGTCTTCTCTCGGTCTGCAAATTGGCATTTCTCATGACTACTGCTGAAGGTGTTCTTGGCCGGTTTGGTTGTTAAAGGGTTAAAATGTTAATTTTTTTACAATCCACCACCTTGATGTGTTTATTGTATTATATCTATGTGTATGTGAGACGCGGTTGTAAGTAAGACACATGTCTTATCGCGCTCACATTTGAACAAAAGTATAAATTCCGTTTAGACCAAACACATAAAGTGAAGAGTCAAAAGGTTAATACTCAGTCATAATGCGTTAATTATTGTAGAGTTATAATTGATAGACACCGCTGAATATTTGATATTCCTCCGACTGAGGTCCGTTGCGTTTCTAACGACGCCAAACAGTCACCAGTCAGATCCGCATCGAAATATGCGACGTAGTGTTGGAATAACGACACAAATTTGGTTGTGGTATATTGGTTAGCCGATTTTAGTTATGGAAATGTTTGGTCTAGATGATGATTATATCTGGTTAATCAAGCGCTTGAGCCCGCCACTCAAAAACAGACAGCTAACTTGCGACTGTAACACATATTCTGTGCTGCTGATATCGCTGCAGATATATGGAATTATATTTGACAAGGAATCGAACCCACAACTGGCGAAAGCGTCAAGCATCATAGCCCACAAACGCTTCCACCACAGCAACGCCACAAGACTATTCCCATGACTACTTGTATAATGGAGTTATATGAATCTGTTCAAATTTACTCCAGTATTCGGAGACATAACTATACAATATAGGGATACATTTCTAGCTAGGCCCCCGCCCATTTCTAGCTAGGCCCCGCCCATTTTGATCTAAGTTACACCCATATAGGGTTCGATTTTTATACTTTGAAAACTGAATTCCTAGAATTCCAATGGACCTTTCCACTGTATCCACCCACCATATGACGTCATAGTCAACTATGTAACGTATAGAATGACATCACAATCAATGACGTCATGAATGCCGTAGATAAGTACGCCATCAAAGCATATTTGAAGACGGACTTTGCGTTGTTGTACGAATTGTATGTCTTTACTATTTAATAAATATCCTGTTGAATATTGTGTAACTAATTTGACTGGGAGCTGTTGCTGCCTATGGCAACCCAGTCAAATTAGTTACAAAATATTCAACAGCTTAACTGTATAGTTTTCAGGAAATTGATAGTCAAGGCATTCGGGGATCTATCAATCCCAACACGGCGAAGTGTGGGTGGAGTTTAGCTAGTGATGGGCGGGGCATAGTTAAAACTGGAAAGGTTCATTTCAAGGTAGCTATACAGGTAGGCTGTTGCATATTTTAAAGCTAATTTGACTTAGGTCCGTTGTTGCCTATGACAGCAACCATTCCGATTCAAATTACTTTCAAAACATTTAACAGAGTTTTTATTAAATTGCAAATCCATCAAAGAGATACAATTCGTACACTTCATGGCTGACTTTCCCATTTTCATGACGGAGTTAAAAGTAATAATGACTGTAACGCCAGCTCAATAGTAACGTAAATGATAATGACGTCAGATACTTGAGTGACAGGTTGGATCACGCCATTGAGCAGAGGTTCTTACAGTATTCAGTCATATCCTACCAGATTAGACGAACTAATTAATTCCCCACAATGACTCCGGTGTTAGAGTAATCTACCGTCTTGGCATAGAGCAGTATTTGGAGCAAATATGTTTCTTTTTTAAATTCTTTCTATTAAAATTAAGTAATTAAATCTCGTGGACATCTGTTTAAATTTGTGTCATAATATTAAGATTGAACAAATTATCCTGAAACGCCTTAGGTCTAGCCGCTTTTCAGATGAGGGTCAATGTTGTATTAAATGTCGAATTTATTGAAGTAACGGCAACAGTTCACAGCAACATAGTTTAACCCCTTAATGCCTAAATTTTGTCAAAAAGATCAAAGTATTTGATTATTCATTGACCATTTGCAGGCCAATTGAAGACTTTTTGAAAATTTACCACTGGAATGACTGGCTCGGTTATCGAGCCAGTCATTCCAGCGGTAAATTTTAAAAAATAGTCTTGATTTGGCCTGCAAATGGACATTCTTCAAGACCACTGCAGAGGCCGGGTTTAGCCGGCTTCGTCATGAAAGAGTTAAAACAACTATTACTATTTATCAACAACATGGGAAGTATATAATTCCCGGCGTCCATTCAGCTAGCGCCGTTCAACAACACAGTCTAAAGAGAACCATGCTCTATATTATTTGTAATATTTGGAAACTAACCTCCCGGAAACCGTTGTAGCAGTTTCCATTTTCAGAATATTCCCACAGCAACATTTAATTTCTCCTGATAGTAGGGTATTGGGTTTGCAGCGTTGCTAGGGTCATGTTGGTGTTATTGAACAAAAAATGATATAGGGTCTACCCAGATATACAGATTGGATTTTCTTCGCAAAGAAAGTCCGTCGCCAGATAAAGATATTAATCGCCATTGTCCTCGTAATTGTCATCGTCGTTGTCAGTAAAAGCTCGCATCATCGTCGGTAAAATCTTAATTCAATAGCGAAATAATGATCCTTTCATATTTTAAAAAATGTCACGAAAATTTAGAATCCTCACACGTTTTATTTCCCGTCACTTAATAATCTGTATTCTATTACCAATAAATTAAGGTCATCACATTGTAAATTGAAATATAGCGGATGTTTAACATTTACTAATATTTAATACTTCCATAAATTCTTCATAAGCAGGAAGAAAATTAAAATCGTGAATTCTGAATTATCTCAGCGATAGGATCTAGTTAAACCTCTCTATACTGGACACTCACTTTTGGATCCACATGCTGGTATATCTTTATGACAGGTGTACGTATATAAGTTGGTCACCATAAATAATCATACATGTATGTGGTCAGTGGGGTGTTCGTAATAGACAGGGTTTACTGCATCATAGACGGTCGTTGATGTTTACTTTTTAATGTCGTCAAATTGGAGATCGCTTGGAACTAGGGGAAGGAAATCGTGGCTCTATGATTGGTTGAGTGCGCGGAGCATTCTTAGCGCGTATTGCTAGTTAAGAGGCCGCCTCGCTAATCCGTGGATAAATAGTTCCCTATGGTAAAATCATAGCACTTTACGAGTTATTGGCTTTATTTATTGTGAAACTGCTGCGAAATAGCAACCAGAGAAAATCAACACCATATGAAGATTGCTTCTGTGCGAGATAAAATTGTTTTATTTAAGACGTTATTTTTTTTTGGATATTAAATATTAGGGTAGTGTGAATTTATATCACTTTGATAATTCGCGATTTTGCAACTGATATGCGGTTTCGAATTTATTTTAATACGAATGAGGACGATAAGTTGTTAGACGTATACTACAGCATTTTGGAGCTACGATCATTACTGTGTCATAGATCACACCTTACAGAGGACACTGGAGTCAATAATATACAAACGTATACACAAATAGCAGTAAATAACGCTTAAATCTAATTTAAAACTCTACTATAAGAACAAATAGTTCTTACTGACCGCCGCCTGGTGTATACGCTGTGCGCAGTAATTATATATAAACAAAGCTGTGGTTATGTATGACGTATAGATAGGTCTAGTTAGATAGTGTTTATTAGTGTCCGCATTACATACAATCAGTGGCTGATTAATGTATTTAAACAGCCTTGAAGCTATATTAATATCGTCTCCAATTCTATAGCATGTCTAGCTAGGTCTAATCGATGTAAAAGGAAGTGAGAACAAAACATTTCTTAAATTTTAAAATTTTCAATAAAACGCTAAATGGACAGTTTCCATAGTCAGATGTACCTAGACGATCTAGTATCGACAAACCTTGGTGTAAGTCACGTTAAAACTGAAATGAACCTTCCATTGGTGCCATTTCCATCACCCGCTCCGTCACCACCCAGCATGGCTGCGCACCAGACTCCAGTCATTAGATGTAAACAGTCACCACACAGCTCCAGTGAAGACAACGAAGAACACAACACAAGTAAGAATAGATAACAACAATTATCACAGCGAACATAGTAATGTGTCTTCGCATTATTGGAAACAACAGCTGTATTAATAACAACAACAGCAACAACAACACCATCCTCCTCGTCCGCCTCCTCCCACCTCCTCCCACCCCACCCAACACCTCCCCTCCCCTTCGCCCCTCCTCCCTCCTTCCCACCCCACTCATTCCCCCCCTCCTTAGCAACAGCAGCAGCAGCCCACCACAAGTAGCAGCAACAAGAGCAACAACAACAGCGGCAGTGGCAACAGCAGCAACAGCAGCAGAACCACCACCACCACCACCAACCGCAGCAGCAGCAGCAGCAGCAGCAGTAGCAGTAGCAGTAGCAGTAGCAGTAGCAGTAGCAGCAGCAGCAGTAGCAGCAGCAGCAGTAGGTGTGTGGGTTGGTGGTGGAGTGCATAGGTCTTAAGCTGTCCAGAATGGCAAGTTTAGATTTCATGATAAATTGTCATAATTTACAAAATAATTATAATAATAATAAAAATAATAATTATTATTATTATTATATATTATATATTATTATTATTATTATTATTATTATTATTATTATTATTATTATTATTATTATTATATATTATTATTATTATTATTATTATTATTATTATTATTATTATTATTATTATTATTATTATCTCAACATTTCTGGGAATATGTCTAATTATTAATTCGGTGTCTTACCTCAAGCTATGAGAACTTTATACAATATCATAACAATTTACGCGATCTTCTTTGCAAATCAAACCGTATCATCTGTTTGTGTACATAACGTGTAAATATAATATAAATATGTTTTACATTGGCGGCATTACATTAGCCAGCAAATTGAAATTCTCTTACAAATTTATTAGTTTCTGGGACCAATTTATTCATGCATTTAAGTGCAAAAATACTATTAGGAAATGGATCGAGGGTACTTCTTTATTTGACAAATTTAGACGAATTTCCATTTAATATGAAAATAATTAAGTGAGCAGGCCTATAGTAGGCCCTTAATTATCAACGCGCTTTAGCGAATTTTAAATGATATTTACTAAACTATGTTAATTTGTATATTAAATTGCAAATCGTTTGACATATCAAATAAATATCATGCATAGAATATAGTGGCACTATAAGGATCTTTTTCTGGCTATGCCCTGTCCAATTCTAGCTAAGCTATTTCCAATTTGGACGCGGGTTGTAATCTATCTGAAGCATTGAAAGCTGTTTCTAAGTTGCATGGTAATAACACAGATATGCTGTTGAATATTTTGGAACTAATTTGGCTGCAACCGCTCACAGTCAGATTAGATCGAAAATATTCAACAGAATGTTTATTAATTTGTAGATTCATAGAAAACATACAATTCGTACTCTCGTGGCGGACTTTTCAATTTTCGTAACGGAGTTTAAGTCATGTTGACTGCGACGTCAGCTAACACGTGACGTATTTGATTTTGACGTCAGATACGTGAATGACAAATTGGATAACTCTATTCAGGCCAAGATAATATCTTAAGAATCTCCAGTTACGAAGCCAACAATTACTGTGGAATTTTCTTTAAAACACTCCTCGTTTTATCCGCAAATGAACATTTCTCAAAACAACGGCTTAATCCGCTTTGGTTCCCGCGGTCATCAAAGTGTTATATACCGTTATTCCAATCTTATTTATTTAGAGGTGCAAATTCACACCAATATGCTTGAAACTAAAATTGTTAAAATAGTGAACTTTTAGAGGCCTAAAGTCTGTAACTAGATGTAATGAAACGGAATAAATCTTAACATATGATGATTTCATTTTGTATAAATTATTATATTTTTTTATTTGTGAAGTTGAATTAGGGACTCGTGTAGGGATTTGTACGTAAGGAAATCATCATATGTTAAGATTTATTTCGTTTCTTTTCATCTAGTGATACAATTTAAGCCTCTAAAAGTATATAATATTAACAATTTTATTTTGAAGCATTTTGGTGTGAACGCGCACCTTTATAAACCCCTATTATAAACCAGAAAGTGCAATAATTAAAAACTGGATCACGTTATTAAAATGTAACCTAATTAATGACTACATGTTTGTTCAGCTAATGGCCAGCAACAATGACATTGCACAAAATCAATACTAAATGATGTATCCAAAAATATAGCCACACTATTTCACAAGGCAGCGAATCGCAGACCTGGCGGAAAACTTAGGCAATGGACGAAAAGCCAGAAATGATAAGAATGACTGTCAGCGACAGAGGTGAAAGTATGGAGAAAACAGGAAAGATAACGGCACCACGGCAATCCAATTTCGCCGCGCAAATATAGATAGATAACCCAGCATTAGATGTCAATATATCTGAAATATAGTCTAAATAGCTCAAGATAATTTCTAACAAATCAACAGGGTAGTATCACATACGAATCCATCAAAGCGGCAGGAAAGACAATGGCGAGGAGGTATATAGGCCTTACATGATTTAAAACCAAGTTCTAGAAAGTGGCGAAATATCCGCTACATGGACACAGTTTAAGTTTTCAGTTTTCTTTATTACACTCATGCCATCCTTGTGATGGTATATATGAGGGTGGGCAGTGTATGCAATTTACCAGACAACCAAACAATGATAGAATTATAAACCTTACTAAGTTCTACCTACGGCCGTGGTCTCACTGGAGAGTTAATCGGGAATAACGCCAGAGGTGAAAGTATGGAGAAATTTTAGTACTTTGTTATTGAGATGGCGGTACAATAACAGTAATAATTCTGTCATTACTAATTATGAAGTACGTGTAAATAATAACTGTAACTTTCATAATAATTCTAAGTTACTACTACTACTACTACTACTACTACTACTACTACTACTACTACTACTACTACTACTACTACTACTACTACTACTACTACTGCTACTACTACTACTACTACTACTACTACTACTACTACTACTACTACTACTACTACTGCTGCTGCTGCTGCTGTTGCTGTTGCTACTGCTACTGCTATTGCTGCTGCTGCTGCTGCTGCTGCTACTACTACTACTACTACTACTACTACTACTACTACTACTACTACTACTGCTACTACCGAAAGCACAAACAGTGGTTATATAACTAGATAAATACCAAAATATGTAATTATGAATTGATATATAATGTCTGATCGCCATAACATTTATAATTTCTGTAAATCCATATTCCCCATATGCCATTATGTGGCCTGGGGGTGTAAATAAAATAATCTGAATCTGAATCTGAATCTGAAAATGAACATAAGTTTTTTGCCTGCCGGAAAATAGAACAAAATTATTGAAATTTATATCGTATTTGGTAACTAGGTCCTGTTTGAATTGCCATTGCGGGTAGAGAAAAATCAATCTAGATCTGAAAACTACATAAGCATCCCATGCCAGTAGAAATAAATTATCGTTATGGCAACGAATCTGCTATGCTGGCCAGGGCAGTAACTGGCAGATGTCGTTGGACGCAAAATCTGGATTGATTTGTATAATTTCCTTACAAGTTATCAGTATTTTATCAGTGTGTGTGTGTGTGTGTGTGTGTGTGTGTGTGTGTGTGTGTGTGTGTGTGTGTGTGTGTGTGCGCGTGTGTGAGAAAGAGGGTGGGAAAGAGAGTGAGAGAGACATAGAGACCCACAGACAGACGGTTTAAGTAGGTAATTGATTAGCTGATTTATTCGAGTGTTTTAATGCAATGCATCAAAATAATTCAAAGTGACATCTTTTGATTATTACGTCAGATACACGAGTAACAGATCGGATCGCCCAAATTAGTATAAGAATTAAATATGCAATAAAGGCAGTGTGAAATAATTATTAACACGGTGATATTGATTGAAAGCAATGCGAACGAAAGGATATTATGGATCTGGATTCAAAGAAAATAAATACTCGCCGACTCCACTTACGCCTTCAGAATCTTAGTAGCATTGGAATCCTGACAAATGTAATCGCCCTTATAACGCTTTACATAATTCCGCAATGACGTTTGCCTAAGCAACAAACTAGCAGGCTAGCTATCATATATGAAAAACATGATCAAATATGCGTGTATGGTGGGTGGGTGGGTGGGTGGGTGCACTCTTGTTGTATATAGGCCTATGCATTAATTGATGTCCATCTTATAGACGGATTGGGGATAATTTCGAATTTGCCAGATATATAACTTGACCGTCAACTGAAGAGATACTGCTTACCATAGTACAATCCAGTATTTGGAATAGCAATTTATTTAACGTTAACCAACTCGTAGTTCCTTCGTTGAAGCGCATATATGCAGTTTCTTATTAATAGTATTGAAAGAGCCTACCTGCATTTCCAAGAAATACACGAACTAAGAGAATATTACATTCCCGGAAACGCAATGCAGTACTGGAAAGCTAGTACAACGTGAAGACACAATAAACGTGATTGCCATCTCTTTACCTTTCATGTCAATGGTGGAATTCAATCTGTCACTCAAATATATAACGTCATAATGAATTATGTCACATGTAGGCTGACGTCATACTCAAATTACGTAATGAATGACGTCATGAACTTTAAAAACGTTTTTGAGTTGCACGAATTGTGTGTTTTTACTATTTAATAAGCATTCTGTTGAATATTTTGAAGCTATAATCTAACTGGGGGCTGTTGCTGTCATAGGCATAGGCAGCAATACATACGTACCCACAACCAAATTAGTTTTAAAATATGCAACAGCTTATCTGTGTAGTTACTTAGAAATTTAGATTCTGAGAATTCCGGTTTCAAAGTTTCAACTGGATCCAATCACGCGTAAGAACTCGGGAGAGCTTAGCTAGAAATGGACCTCTGTAATGGACCGAGGTTTTAGATAAGAATGGTCAGAAATGCTGAAGTCAATCAGAAGACAACAACCCCTCATGAATACAGCCAATTCACCTTTCCAGAGTACCCACCCATCATATGACGTCATAATGAACTGCGTGATGTGTACGATGACATCATAATGAATGACGTCATGAATGACGTCGATAAGTACGTCACGAACGCATATTTGATGACGGTCTATGGGCTGTTGTACAAATTGTTTGCTTTTACTATTTAATAAATATTCTGTTGAATATTCTGAAACCAATTTGACTGGGCGCTGTTGCTGCCTATGGCAGCAACAGCTCCCAGTCTAATTAGTTACAAAATATTCAACAGCTTCCCTGTATAGTTTTCAGGAAATTGAAAGCTAGGGCATTCGGGGATCGATCAATCCAAACACGGCGAGGTGTGGGTGGAGGTTAGCTAGTGATGGGCGGGGCATGGCTACAAATGGAAAGGTCCATTCAATGGCATATGTTCAGCATCGGTCAATGACTGGGAAGATAATAGTGAGACAAATGATACGCATTCAGACGTTTATAATCTTCAGAAGTTCAAGTTCAAGGAACTATTTTTGTTTTATTGGCCATCCTATACAGGGGATGGGGGTTGGGGTGGGGGGGGGGGATTGGGGGGAGGGAGGGGTGGGCGGGTTTGAGTTCACAGAATACATAATAAACTTACACGGTCAGCTTCACTTTCAAGACCATTTGAGGATAAATATACAAAAATTCTGTGCCGGTAGAATATTAATGGTACAGGAAAATAATATGTATAATATTTATCATTCTGTGGTTCAGTAGTAGTAGTAGTAGTAGCAGCAGCAGCAGCAGCAGCAGCAGCAGCAGCAGCAGCAGTAGTAGTAGTAGTAGTAGTAGTAGTAGTAGTAGTAGTAGTAGTAGTAGTAGTAGTAGCAGCGACATCTGTAGTAGTAGTAGTAGTAGTAGTAGTAGTAGTAGTAGTAGTAGTAGTAGTAGTAGTAGTAGTAGTAGTAGTAGTAGTAGTAGTAGTAGTAGTAGTAGTAGCAGTAGTAGTAGTAGTAGTAGTAGTAGTAGTAGTAGTAGTAGTAGTAGTAGTAGTAGTAGTAGTAGTAGTAGTAGTAGTAGTAGCAGTTCAACAACCACCCGATGAAGATCAGGCAAGCACAGTTGTCGTCAGGAAGACTTAAAAGATCAAGTTTTGTGAAAGAGACAAAAGCACTTCAAAGGAAACATCAAGAAATGTTGCCAGCACAAATAGAAGACCCAAACCACACACTTGATCTTCCACCCTGGGAAAACAAACTAGAGAGCATAGCTATTCGTACCACAGTACCTCATCTCACATCCAAAGATGAACACAGTGATGCGAGCAAGAAGGCCCTGACCCTAGCCATGCTGGAAGAAATGTACCCTCAGGAAACATGGATAAGGATCTACACAGATGGATCAGCCAAAGAGGCAATTAGGAGCTGAGGTGCTGGACTGCACATACCGTATCCAAACGGACAACATGAGTCAGCTGCAATACCGACAGGCAAACACTGCACAAACTACAGAGCTGAAGTCGAAGCACTGGTTCATGCAGCTAATACAATCAGCAGAACAGCAGACCGTATTGCACAGATTGTCTTTTTATCTGATGCCCGCTCAGTCCTTGAGGCTATCACCAAAGGTAAGCTGCCACAACTTGAAGAAGCACTACAAACCATCAAATGCTTTCGGATAGCATTGCAGTGGATCCCCTCACACTGTGGAGTCCAAGGAAATGAGGAAGCAGACAAGATGGCAAAGGTGGGTGCAGAAGAGAATCAGACAGAAAACATGGTTACCCATACAGAGATGAAGACTATCATCAAGTCACTCTATAGAACACCTCAATCAGAAGATGCCTACCATCATCTCTCGAGGCCAGAGCAAGTGACCATTTTTCGTCTCAGAACTGGACACAACAGACTAAACCAACACATGTACAGGTGGGTACACCTTATGACATCGCCCGCTTGTCCTTGTGGAGAAGCAGAACATACCACAGAGCACATACTTCAATGCTGCAGTACGTATCAGCTGCTGAGAGAAGAGATCTGGCCTTTGTCAACCTCTTTTCTTGAAAAGCTGTATGGGCCTGTGGAAGAACTGCAGAAAACCACAGATTTCATCTTGAGAACGGCTCTCCAAGTGTGATACCAGCGATCGAAAAGAAGAAGAAGAAGAAGTAGTAGTAGTAGTAGTAGTAGTAGTAGTAGTAGTAGTAGTAGTAGTAGTAGTAGTAGTAGTAGTAGTAGTAGTAGTTTTGCTTAGTTTTTAACGTACTGGCAACGCGATGACTTCAATTTCTGCGCTAACCCCGCCTACGGAGTGTTCCCGTTAGTTTATTTTGTTGATCATCATTTCCTCGGTCGGGATCGAACCGCCATCCTGCAATTCCGCATAGCATAGCAACAACCAGACATCTTTCCACTGGACCACCGCGCCAAGACAAGAATCTTGGTTTAGCGAACCAGCTTTCACATGTCGGATATACTGATACACTGGTGTATTCATGAGACTATCGTTTGGATGCACCTCATCTGGTGTGTATGCTATGCCCCACCCGGTCTCCATCGCGGCACTGGCACTAGTAGTAGTAGTAGCAGCAGCAGCAGCAGCAGCAGCAGCAGCAGCAGTAGTAGTAGCTTAGCACTGGGATGTCCACGAAATTTCCACAACATCGGAATTGACATGTCACGAGCCTTCGACACAAATAAACACCCAAAAGACAATGACGTCTGTAGAGTTTGAGACATCACTCGGGCATCCACGGTGAGATGATCTATCCCCTGTGGTTGTCACCTGCTACCTTGCTGTTGCATTGAAATCCGTGCGGGAAAATCTCACAAGACCAAACCTCAGTGTCCATGTTGGGTATGCCTCTAGAGATGGAACATGCCGACGATGTGGACTTTATAGACGAGGAAAAGAAACCTCTTGACGGACTATGCCCTATAGATGCAAGCAAACTAAAAAATTTATGAATGAGCCGAAAACAGAGTTCACCCACATAAACCTATCTACAAGGCATGAAAATGACGATCTACTTCGTGGCGGGATACCATGGAGGAAAAGTGAGATCCTGGGTTCACTGCTCTGCAGAACTACTGGCATCGCACCACGCTGCGCCATGAGGAACATAGCTTTCCAGTCCCTCTGGAAGCTATGGATTCGTTGATCAAAGGTGACTTTGACAAAAACACTACGTGTATGCAACACAATGTGCGTATCATTGATGTTGTATAACTTTAACAGCTATGTATCTATAGATAAACTTGATGCCTTACGATGTGTAATACATCACCGCTATCCATAAAAGTCGCTCAGCAAGGATGGTCACTATCTGGCCATGTACTAAGGATGCCCGAAGACACACCAGCAGAGAGAGCCTTAGAATTCTCCCTACTGGCAGCCAGCAAATATACTAGCCAGGAGAGGACGTCATTGCATAAATCTGTTTAGCGTGCTAGGGGGTGACTTACAGAAAACAGGTTTCGATACACTCAGATCAAGAATGGACCTGAGGAAGCTAAGGATTTAGGCTGATGACAAGACACCGTGGCCAAATACGAAGAAGGGCTGATTGCAGCAGTGGCATGTCTCTACTACTATAGCCGCAGAACACAGTAATCATACATAGCAGTTAATATTATTAGCCAAAAATGTGCTTTGCAGTAGTCTTGAGAAATGTCCATTTACAGACCAAAAGACAATTTTTGAAAATTTGCAACTGTAGTGACTGGCTCGATAACTTGGCCGGTCATTTCAGTTTTAAAGATTCAAAAATATTATTTTCATGGTCTACAAATAGACAAATCTTGAGACACTGATCAGAGCACTAATAATCAAAACTATTTTGGAGCACAAGACATGTGATCCTCATAATTACGATGGGTCGGCGTAAATCGGGTCAATATTGCACTATGTTAAAGGAAAACTGGTAACAGATTAATTATTACATGGATATTGCTCATTCAACAAATATATATATATATATATATATATATATATATATATATATATATATATATATATATATACCACCGTTTCCCTGTTGAACAGGCTGTAGTTAACTATCCTAACTGTGCCTACTCAAATTTTTGCTTAAAATGATTTTTACGTGAATAAAGGCCGGATATTTGCCAGGATGTCCGGAAATCGGGATTCCTGTTAAAAATCCTCATTTCTTTATATAAATCCTGAGAGAGGGTGTCCACCCTTAAATGATCAGTAACTTATCGAACATATGTTTCAGTCTAAAATGATAATGAGTCGACTTTATGGTTGCGAATGTACTGATATGAAGGCTCCTGATCAATGTTGAGAAATTCAGCTTTTCTGTAAATGCGCCATGGGTATCCTCTTGCCAAAATGAGGACCACAAAGTCAACATGGCCGCAGACAAATTAAAAGAACACATTTTTCCACTTCTAGTTATCAAATATATGTGTTATTAATGCCGAAATGTATATTTCATTCAGGTCAAGGAACCATGTTCATAGCACAAACTAAGACCAGAAGGCTGTGTTCAGATGTTCAGTACAAACGAAATAAAATAATAACTATGTTAAGTAGCGAAATTCCAAGCTGGCCTCTACATATATAACAACACGATGCTTGTCTTAGTGTCTAAATGAAGGTTTAGGACAATTTCTGTATATGCAAATGTGCATTCTTATATCAATCATGCTAAAACGTAAGACAACTTTGTTAGGTGTCATAAAATCAAATATAGCTAAAAATGGCTACTATGGAACAGCATAACCACAATCAGAATGTCTCACTTGAATGTATCAAAGGAGTATAATATTTGTGTCTAATATCTTTGAAATGTCAATGGATCAATTTCCGAGCGCACAACGTAATCATGTTATCGCTGGCATGTTAAAATATGACAAAGTCCCTTATGAAATGGCATCAGGCATCTCAGGGTCTACCGTTTGATAATTCATTCATTTTCGTCAGCGCACTCGAATTATGAGAACGAGACGTTAATATCGTGGTTTATCCCTGACAGAATAATCAATGGCAAAGCATGCAATACAACGTAACAACATGCCCATTCAGCAAGTAGTCCAATGACGATGCAGCATGTCACTTCATATATGATCTGAGATCAAGATATCTTGGTTGAGTACCATGTTCATGCTACATGTCTTGTTTATGAATTTCCATGCTCTAAAATCCCAGAACTGAAACGAGTTCAAGTCATCATTCCAGAGCGTGATTGATGCCATGCCATGGCAAGAATTCTCTGGCAATTACGAATATCGATGGCGGCGAGTGGACTATTTAGGATAACAAATTTGCTAGCAGAAAATGAAAGGTATTTGCGAAAGAGAATGTTCTTACATTCATGTTCATGCAAACTACTCTCTTAAGACGCTTGACCTCTCGTTTGAAATTACCCATAGGTAATTGTTCCAGGAGGAGAGAGCTAGATTATTGAAACTGGCGAGGAATGAAAAGATGCTGCTGACTTTCTCAAGAAACTGAAAATCCATGTATTGAGTTAGACCAACGCTCTGTGCCATGGAATTC
This sequence comes from Chaetoderma sp. LZ-2023a, assembly GCA_034401795.1. NCBI lineage: Eukaryota > Metazoa > Mollusca > Caudofoveata > Chaetodermatida > Chaetodermatidae > Chaetoderma > Chaetoderma sp. LZ-2023a. The sequence goes on from CM067372.1 coordinate 111,233,870, forward strand.
CTGAAAAGATCGCTTCAGAAGCATAATGAAAAGTCATCACATCAGGTCACGTTGATGAACAAGATCTCCAAGACATTGATGGCTGTACTATGTACATGTGACAAAGCACAACTAAAGTCGCATGATAAACAGTCACATGGCTATGAAAGCACCTGCGAAGGTAATGAGAGAACAACAATGACAACATCTATTTACGGACACCGTATATTTCGTTCACATGGGTTCATAATTTCATTTCACCAAAATACATGTTAACGAGGCTGAAATTACAGGGCACAGGAACAGTCGTAAAGACTTATGTCGTGGAAAGCAAGATGATGCCACCAAGATACCGCTTGTCCAATAGAAAAGTGGACATTTAAACTGGCGCGAGTGATTATGTACCAGGTGATGGGTAAGTGCTTGTCAAATGGAAATAGAACCGTGAAGAAAGTACACGGATTAGTTACTCGACAAACTGCAGTTATTTGTACAGGTTACTAAGCAAGCTGTTGGTAGATGACACATCGTGATAGTGAATATGGAGCTCGAATGGCGTCCCTCAACTTCTGCGGAATACTGCAAGAAGACTGAAGGCACACTATTCTCTTGAGAAGATTATGTGGACATATCATTCCCCATTTTTCTTTTCTGGTCACCCACAGGAAACTAGTGTAGCTCCTAAACGGTTAGCATGACAGTGGGTTTACCATCTTAGACGCAGTGAATGAGCGTGATGTACCACAAGCCCACTACGTAGAGAAAACACAAGGAGCACACATTAAATAGCATCCTCCTTCTAAATACTTCTATGCTGTAGGATAATTTCAACGTGTCATGTGGAAAAACATCTTTTGGAAAAAGCAGTCTTGTACGAATAAAGGTAATCTGTCCTAAAAATGTATTAGTATCAAATACCTTGCAAATCTTTGGTTAGATATGGTATCTGGCAAACAGGTTTGAAACATTGAGTAAATGTGTCCTTTACTTTCCCAATTTTCTAAATATATTGCACATATATTATAATATTTCATTAATACTTGTAAAATATGTTGGCTGAATGTTACACCAATAGGCAGAATGACGTTGGGCCAACCTAGAACGCAAATATTGCGTGACATGCACACCCAATTGACGTATGACGGAGCGCGAAGAGTCGGGAGCGTCACTAATTGGTTCCATGTTAAGCACTACTGGAGGTAGTAAATGCCTTTTCTCAAACTATTCTCCCGTCCCTTTCCGTTTTTCATCGGCGATAGTGTATTTAATATGGTATGAAATTACCAATAAACACCATTTGATAGTTCCCTTTTCTATTCCTGTATACAGGGCTGCCACACTGATACCGAGTGTTAGAATATTATTTTTACTATATCAGTAGTTAATGAAACATTGTATAGATCACTGTATTCCGTTTTAAATTGTATATTACAGAAATAAATACGAACACAAAGCATTCTTCAAATGACGCCAGTGAGGATGACAAGAAAAAGAAACCACGACGTCAACGTACCCATTTTACCAGCCAACAATTACAAGAACTTGAAGCGACCTTCGCCAGGAACCGTTACCCAGATATGGCGACCCGGGAGGAGATAGCGGCGTGGACGAACCTCACTGAACCAAGAATCAGAGTAAGTGTGTTAATAATTAACATTAATATGGTACTGAGCAATTCTAAATGAGGTATTTCTTATATAAATCTGAAAATAAAATCGTGAAATGTTGAAAATGTTACCGACCGACCAACAGACAAACTGACAAACCCGTAAACCGTATTATACTTGTCTCGAGTCCTGAGTAAAAGGAACCCCTCGGGAATTGTCATTGTGAAACAACCCAATCATATGTAAAGTATACAACTAATCCCAAAATGTTTATGTAAATAGTGGCGTCGCCATATTGGAACACGGCAACTATCTGCGATTTTACTATATATAGATATTATATTACATAAATATTATTTCGAATTATTATTATTATTATTATCATTATTATTATCGTCGTCGTCGTCGCCGCCGCCGCCGTCGTCGTCGTCGTCGTCGTCGTCGTCGTCGTCGTCGTCGTCGTCGTTGTTGTTGTTGTTGTTGTTGTTGTTGTTGTTGTTGTTGTTGTTGTTGTTGTTGTTGTTAGATTGTCAATCCACGAATGATGTAAGGAAAAATATGTTACATATTTTGAAAATAATCTTGATAAGATATGTTGCTGGTTATGGCCCATCACTAGCTAAGCTCTACCCACACTTCGCCGTGTTGGGATTGATTGATCCCCGAATGCCGGACCTATCAATTTCTTGAAAACTATACAGGTAAGTTGTTGAATATTTTGTAACTACTTTGACTGTGCGCTATTGGTGCCTGTGGCAGCAACAGCGCCCAGTCAAATTATTTTTTCAAGATATTCAGCAGAATATTTATTAAATAGTAAAGCCATGCAATTCGTACATCAACGCATAGTCCGTCTTCAACTATATTTTCGTGACGTACTTATCTAGGTCATTCATGACGTCATAATGACGTCATTGATTATGATGTTATTCTACACGTCACGTAGTTGATTATGACGTCAGGTTGATAGATAGATACAGTGGAGAGGCCCATTGCTTCACCCGTACCTGGCATGACGTAATATCGAGTAATCATCGTACTGTTTTATTTTATCAGTACAGTTCTCTGTAGTTTGAGTAATTTTGCCATAGTGAAAAAAGCGTATTTATGTCACGTGTTAACCTCCTGAACCATGCTGAACCAGTGTTTCATATTTAAAGTAGAGATAAAAGTATATCATTCGTTATTTTGAAACTAATTTGACTGGAAGCTGTTGTTCAGAGAGTTAAGTTGGCATGCTAGAACTGTGTATCAGTGATGACGATGAGCAATAAGCGCATCTACGGAGTGCAATCTAGCTTATGATTAGTTTACATTAACCCTCTCATCGCATGTTTGCCTAAATCCAGTGACTGACTTACGATATCTTAACCTTGAACAAGAGGAAGAATTTCGGCGTACTACGGCAAATTTTGAAAATATAAAAGAACAAAGAAAGCCACTAAATTTGCACCTGGGCAAACGATAGACATCGCACTGTTCCGTGCCAAGTTTGTTCTCTTTACACAAAATGTTGTTAAAAAAACAAAAATGCACTTAATACAGAAAAACAAACGCCTATTATTTGGCAATGATATCTGGGAACGGCCCGCGTCGAGTTTGCTGTATTATTTTTGTGGAAATATTACAAATTCCCCTTAGATCTTTCGACTAATGCGCTAAATCCCTACCATGTTTGTATTTGTTTAACAATACAGGCCTGGTTTCACGGTCCAGCTTTCAGCTACTGGGAGAAATATACTTTACATAATGTCTTGTGTGTTGACACCCCATCAATATTGGGGTGGGTATTAGGGGGTGGTGTGCTCCTAATGGACCTTTCCAAGTGTATCCATCCATCATATGACGTAATATGACGTCATAATTAACTACGTGACGTATAAGATGGCGTCATAATCATGATGTCATGAATGACTCGATATAGTCCCTCTTTAACGCTTAATAGTCCGACGCGTTACGAATTGTATGTCTTTACCAATTAATAAACATTCTGTTGAATAGTTCGAACTAATTTGACTAGACGCCGTTGCTGCCATAGGCAACAGCGCCCAGTGGAAAATTGGTTTCAAAATATTTAACAGCTTACCTGTATAGTTTTCTGGAAATTGATAGTAAATATGTTCAGAGATTGATTGATTCCAACACGGATGATGTGTGGGTGGAGCTTCGATAATGATGGGCGGGGTATAGCTGAAACTGGAAAGGTTCATTATGAAATGAGTGTAACAAGATTACTGAGACTGTAGTGGGTGTGGAGGGCAGTATATGACTGCGTTGGCCTCGTTTTCAGGTCGTCTGTGTACGATTCATGTTGACCCTCTGAAGAGTAATAAAGAGCAGGCCGATGTGGTATTCATGTTCAATCACTAGATTAATGGTGTATCAATATGTATGTAAATGGGGCGCGTTCGCCTGGCAAACTATAGTCAGCTTTCTTGTTGACTGTTTGCCAATCGAACGTGCCATTTTAGTAAGTCTAGGTAATCTGAAAATATTGTGTTAGATTGGAAAACACTGGACTATGATGAAAATCTAGGCTGACTACCGAAATAATTAAAAATGATGCAATTGTTAGAGTTTAAGACTTTAAGGGGTCCTTGTATAATTAAATGTGTGCAATTTAATTACAGCCAATACCTCGCGCTCTGTCCGATGTTCACCGCCATTTCTCCACTCTCTTCTCCCACAATAGTAGTAGTTAAATGTTCCTATGTGGTCCCACGTGGCGAAGTTGCAGGAATCTCAGCATTGATCTTTCAGAAACAGTGGCACCTTACACACATTTTTGACGATATAGTGTTAGCCATCATCAAGTCATGGATCAACGTTAGCAATCAACGTCCAGGCCATATACATATCATTATCATGAGTTCGCATCAATGGTAGACAATGGTCTTTGATTTTCCAAACACATTCTCCATTATAGATTATTTAAACAATCTAACAATTCAATTCTTCAGAATACAGTATGTATTAAAATGTACTGTCCGTATAGAAAGTGATGCATCTGAACTACCACTCAAGTAATTCTGACGTCATAATCAAATAGGTTGCTTGTTAGCTGACGTCACAATAAAATGCTGAAAGTCCGTCATGACGTGACAATGGTCCGTGTTGAAAGTGTCTGAATTGTATGTCTTTGATGTATTAACAACCCAGATAACGCAGGTTACTACGCCGATGCTGGGCCAATACCTTGCCTATATTTTATGTATCGTCCCGCTATCGGACCCGTACAGGGCCCAGTAAGATGCGTTATCAGGGAACTTAAGGAACCTCCTATACGCAGTAACAGCACCCAGTCAAATTAGTTTCTAAATATTCAACATCTCACCTGTATAGTTACGTTGAAATTGAAATTCTGGGATTTCAATGTTCGATATGTTAAAATCGATGCAAATACATATAACGTGGACGGAGCTTAGCTAGAAATGGGTGGGACATATCTGAAAATGGATTCCTTCATAACGAGCTATAGTCTAACATGATGATTTCATTGACAATAATCAGCTGCATCATGTCGTGTCGCTCTCGGGAAGATGCATTATTTTAGCGGTCGGATAGACGGATTTCGTCACTGGAGATGAGAGTAGAGGTGTGGGCAGCCTACACATATCCTTGATTAAGTATGGGTTGATGTGGTCAGCATCTCCACCACATTTGCACCAGATTAATCATATATTTGTTTGGAGATTGTCATGTTGCATACGTTCAACACTGATTCGCAGCATTCGATGTAGTTTATACACCCGTGATTTAGTTGGATAACTATCAACTTAACTACGGATAATGAAACGTTTCAGAGCAGTTACTTATTCATTGGTCCTGGACAGTTGCACCATAACCCTTCGACAACGCTGGTACTTCTCACTCTCCGTGCATCATAGACTAGCGTCTAGTGATATCTAATTGTCTTTACTTTTTGGCATTCGCCCGTATTTCATACACATTGTGCAATGTCTTCTGAACCAAACTCTGATAAGTCCTTTTATAAATCGCCAAGAAGAAAGATGTAGTATCGCATTCTGTGTAGGAATGAAATGGTGGCAAGGCACGACACTTTTCTGGTAGAAGAGTTTGAATGATAGTATGCACTGGTATGTGTCGGTGAGATGCTCCTGTACCAAAATCTATCCACAGGTCCTGGAGTGCAAGGTGTTCAAACATACTTACACCGATGACAACACCATCACTGTCGACAGTCCGAATTAACACTTTGGAGTACCCTTATCGGGAAGTATCAACCAGGTGAAGAAAGATCCTTCCATCAGCTTCATCGTGGTTGCAGGAAGAAACATTTTGGATATCTGCTTGGGGTTTTCCGTGGATTGAGTTGACTATTACAAGTCATCTTTCGTGGAGTAGAGCCACACTTAGGAGTTAAGTTGGTTTAGGCTTCAACAACTGCATTCCTCGGGAATTTGAAAGAGACTGACCTTGTTATCCCGGCTCGGCAGGAAGTGTTTTCAGGTAGTGGGTATTGGAGTTCTTCATTTTGGAAGAGTGCGAGCCACCATGGTGTCAGAACCTCGCTTTTCATAAGCTTGTCGTTTCAAGCTTTCTTCTGTGTAAGTATCACACACTCTGTCCAATCTCAAACTTCACACTCCATCGCGGAAAATGTGAAAGGCGTGAAATGGTGGGGCACGTTCATCAACATTGGCCGCTTTTGTGGGTAGCACCATGTGCATTATGGCTTTGTGCACCGAGCACCTTAACTGTGACATCAGAAAGCCCAGCCAGATGTTATAGGCAGTCTAGAATGTCTGACTTCCTGTCTAATGTAAGCTTTCCTTGATCAGGCATTGCAGGAGGTTCATCGCTTTTGTAACAAAAGAACGCACCGTTATCGTGTCTTGACTGTATTGAGAGCAGGAGGTGGATCACCGTGGAGACTTTGCTGTTCGTGTTTTTTACTCAATTGGTTTGGCAAAAGTAATGGCAATGTCATACTTGATAGTAATAGCAACCGTGCCATTGATATGACGGTCTCTAATGTAGCAATTACGCCGTTCCTTTTCTTTCTCACATGCGTTGAAAAAGTCATCTGAACATTCCTCATTCATTTAGAGTGATGAGGTCTGGACCGCTCTCTTTCAAAAATTGTTACCACATGCTCTCACGACTTCCAGGAGTGATGTGACGTCATTGATAAAGCAATGCTGAAGACTCAGACGCTTCCTGATGACCCAGATCTGGCAAGCTAGACAGTTTCTGCTGCCTCCTAGAATTCTGGCACGTAGCTTTTCAGGAAGAGCTAAGGCGTGTACGTCCAAAGTGTCAGGATTATCTTAGATATTGGCGATGCCTCTCATGTTTTTCATAACATGTGTAGTGAATTTGCCATTCATTAATTCCTTGTGAATTTCTGGGTGTTTCCAATCAAGTTCCACCATATACTTTACTCGGATTGGGAGCCATCTTGCGTAGTATATTTGGTTAAACATAAAGGCATCTTCACACACAGCATCAATCACTTGGCCATAGATGATGATATCGCTCTGACGCAGTGAGGGAGCAAACCCGAAATGAGGGAACTCCATGTCCATCACTATGGACTGGTAGACAAACACATTCGGCATCTCCTTCATGTCTTTCTCCTATTTTTATTTGTTCGATTGTGTAGACCACCCTGAGCCTGAGAGGGTAAGTATGCCTCATTTCTAGGATAGCCAAGGTCAGGAGGAATACTTGGTGCGTGTATCTTCTCCGTTTCAAATGCTGATCAGGTGTTGATGAAAATGAATCAGGGCGGCCAGTGCTGAGAATTCCAGCTGTGCAGGTCACAACTGCCATACCAGATCATTCTGTGAACAAACTTGATATGAAGCTCTCCGAACATTAGTACATGCTTGTTTTCACTCAAATCCATGTTACACCATTTCCACTGGATGAATATTCCAATGGCATATATAGGCTGAGCCATGCGACGACCTTGTGTTTGTCCTGGAATGAGAAAATGGATGCCATCCTTTATTACACACATTGCATGTTTGACCATGACCACAGAGGCTGCTTATCTTGGAAAAGTGGGAGCGCACCAATTAGTGGCCTGGCTTGATGCTGTCTTCATATACGAGACTAGAATTAAAGCCAGTCCATGCCAACATATCTCCAGCATCAAAATTGCCATTTTCCTTAAGAATCATGACAGCTGTGTGAGCTATCCAGGCTTCACCTATCAAGATTCCACCACTGGCCATGTCCTCACCAGGCCTGATTGGCTTATCTGTCTACTTGGGAATGACACCAACATTTGCATGACGCTCTGCAGGTGGTACACTAGGAAACAATCATGAAACTGAGGTTTCTTGAAAGTGTCAATATTGCTTATATCAAGCGCCACCACACCCCCTCTCCACACCCGGATTTTCATGACAGATGTGATTCGTTTGGGTGATTAGTGTACCATGGAACTCGGCCTTTGACAAATTTGATTGTTTGTGCTGGTCAATGGTGAGCATGTCGCCAGGCGTGAACACACTTGTTCTCATGTTATTAGGAACCACAAAACAATCAGTATTGATCTGCTCTCTCGTGGCAATAGCATATGCTTTGCTGACTTCCCTCTCTCAATTATATCTGGTAGCCATGTCCAGCTTTTCAGATATAGTGATTAGATGCCTGAACTTCCCCTCGACATATAACTTGGGTCCAATATACAGTGGGTGGTGGTTTCACGTGCCTTACTGTGCCAAATCACTTGTTTTCCCACTCTAGTTCGCCTAGCAATATTGAAGGCCATTCACTGAGACAACGCAAATGCCATTTTAGATCTTTGGCCATTAAGATTTATCTTTTCCATTTTTTGTGTCATACTGCCCAATGCAAACAGGACCCTGCAACAGTACAATCGTGAATATGAACTAGGCTTCAGGAACATGTGATTTCGGGTTGAAAGTGTCCATCAAAGTGGTTTTGTTCAAGCGGAATCTGCATGCGGAGGAACAGCCCGTTTTGGTTGATAATACGAGCATCGTCATCACCCACATAATACTCATTTCTTGCCCTGCCTTGATTGCTTCTCCAGCAGCTTCCGTTGGCCATATCATGGCCTCCACTTGATGACTCCACAAGTTCAGACTCAATTATTAACGGCTATTCCTTAAACCGTGCAGAGTGAATGTTATTTGTATCAACATGCATGCCGAAATCTTTCATCTTACTACAGTGCAGATCATCCAGCTCCTTCAAAGGATATACAAGCTTTGATTCTACAATATACGCAGATAACTACGCCATGGCAAGTGAATTAAAAGTACTACTAACTCTGCTCTCATATTTTGAAGCAGAATCAGCCCGGTCAATAGGTCTAGTAGGACTCTCAGCGGTATGAAACGCCTAGGAGAAGTTTCTGGCCTATTTGAAGTAGCTTTTGTAGAGAAGATCAGAGGAGCTTAACCTGAATATGATGTCAAATATATTTACTAAGGCGTAGACAGATGTATTTAAAGAGTCATCATACGATCGGGAACACAGCGCTCCCATCGTCAGAATGAAATTTAAAGTAACAGTTATCTGTTCATGTATATGGTGCAGTTCCGCAGACATCTCAGCTTATCCTTTAAGAATGTCTCTACTGCGTACGCATGTGCAGGACTACGTGTCATTTGAAGATGAGGCAGCTAAGACCTGCCTAAAAGAGCTACACGCTTTGTAAAGAGCATCAACTCGAGCATGTGATCCTGCCTGAACTCAGACTGGCAAGTATATTGTGCATTCAATGTTGTCTTCAGAGTTTTGGCCACATGCTTACTTTTACGGTACTGGAGTCTTGTGGTATGTATGGATAATCAGCGATATATAAAGAACTGGTATCTGAACAGTCGTAAGAGTGCTACAGAATTTGCCATCCAGCGAAGTAAGTCAACTTGTTCAAAGTAGCAACCACTTTTACCATCATCATTCATTTCTGTGGTGTTGCATGGGTATAAGTGAGTGAACCTCTACGCGTAGTTTGCATCAATATATTTCTTTTCTTTAGCCTTCACCTTTATCTATCTAATAGCATATAGTAACTGAGATCTGTGTCCCCCACATGTCACAGATTGACATGGGTGTGCAGATAAATTGAATTGCATAGACAGTATTGCTTGGAAATTCCGTTGAAATTCTCAATGATTATGCTTACCCGTTTTAGACATAGAAACTAAATTTTCGTAGAAATTAGTTGGGCGGACAATCCAATCTTGATCGGCTCGTCTAACGACGCGACGATGTTATGGTTCTATCCGTTCCACGAAAGTGCCATCAAGCCAAACAGAGCACGACACAGCTTAATTGCAGGATTCATTGGCACTCCATCTTAGAGTACCGCCAGTTTCCAAAGAGATATGGAAGAGAAAACCATCAACGCTAATCACCTCAATTTGCATGACCTTTTCTAATGTGTACACACTCTCACTATGCAGCACACTCAAACCTTCTATAAAGGTTACATCATTGCGCTGTCGCAATGTGATGGTTCATTAAAACGGATGGTCACATGGCATTAGTAACCACTCCTCGATGGAGCAGAAGTATTCATTATAAACAGAATAGAGGGATCCATTTCTAATTATTCCCCGCCCATTATAGCTAATAAAATAGATAGATAATACTAGATAATACATTTTAAAATTCAGATGGTAAAGCACGGTTGACTGCACATATAAAGATAATGTTATACATTTATGTTTGCCTTTATTTCGATTGAATTGTAATGCCGGAATCATAAGCAAGCTTAATTACGGTCAAATATCAGGTTCTGCTGCTTCGGACAAAGATAGTATAACGATTGCGGAAGAGCTGCGATAATAAGGGCTCTATCTATTTTGGGAAATGCGTTATATTGTAGCTGTCTAAATTGCATTTAAATTTGTATATTTCCTTTTTTTTTTTAAATTGAATGTGTACTCGTGCTTTTCCTCTCGGTCAGGCTGTAGATTTATAAGTTGTATCCACAATCACATTCAAGTGTGTGTGTGTGTGTGTGATCACTTCTTAAGTCCCGCTTATTCCACAAGGTATTTAGGGAACATTTCACTTCTGTAGACACTTTAATAAGTAAACATGCTATAGATTAGTGACGCATAATTTAATTATATTAAATAATATACGCGATTTCCTGCGAAACGGGAAATACAAAATTAGACAGTCTTTATTTCAAGCACGTTTCGGTTTATAATATCCGTATTCCTGTTTGAAAATAAACCGATAAATAACGCGCTATCTAAGAAAAACGAACATTGTTTAAATATGACGGATTAATCTAATATTGTAAGCAATATGGTGAGGTCTACTGTGATAAATAAAATCCATTCTGTGAATTACTCGGTCCCTCCTACCGAATTTAATAACGCAGTTATCCGGCTCGGTTATTTATGCCCCAATAATGCTTAATACACAGGAGGTTATAAGTGTTTCTTTCTATTTGAATTGGCTTGATAATTTACGCCAAGAAGTGTTTCAACAGGTTTGATTTGACTTTAACTCTTTGATGGCTAGATTTGGTCAAGAAAATCTAAATGTTTGGTTATTGAATGTCCATTTTCAGGATAAACTAATACTATTTTGCAATTTTATCACTGAATGACTGGCTCGGTTATCGAGCCAGTCATTCCAGTTGTAAATTTTCAAAAATAGTTTGCGCTTGACCAGCAAATGGTCATTCCTCAAGACCACTGCTAAGGACAGATTAGGCCGGCTTCACCATGAAACGGTTAATCGTCCTAGTCCACACATCCCTCAATAGGCACGGTGAACTCCTGAAAATATATTTAAATAAATTTCTAATTTAGTGAGTTTGCCATTCACATCAAACGCGTTCTACAACGTCACCGTCTGAAGTTTCATAAGTGGTTCTCCTTCCCCATGGTTTCAATATAATTAAACGGGCTAGTATATTAAAGTGACGTTAAATTTATTGACATATCGCCTGTCTCCTGACTGAGGACTTTGTCAGAAATAATTACTCATGCAACTATGATCAAAATAAACTTTTGTTTATTCGCTGTCTTTTTCTCGTATTTTATCTATTTAATTACGTTCTATATTTTTTAATTTACTCGCCTCAACAAGTGCTTAATATGACCACTGCAAGAGGCGCGACGCCGAAGATCTAAGGAGTACTAACGTTCTGTGCACAATTTTTCACCCGTTTCTGAAGCTAAGCCATGAACAGTTGTGAGCAGGAGTGGGTGTTAAAGATGGGGTCGTGTGCAGAATTTACCGACGGATTACATTACAGTAAGGCCTGTTTCAAGCGACCATCTTTTGAAGAACCGATAGCGGAGTGATCCATTTCTAGCGATGTCCCGCCCATTTCTAGCTAGGCTCCGCCCACTTTTGTACGTGTGTCGGAATCAATTTATACTCTTTGATCACTGAATTACTAGAATCCCAATCGTAAGTTAACTATACAGGAAAAGTATTGAATATTCTGAAGCTAATTTGACAGTGGCTGTTGATGCCTCTGGCAGCAGCAGGCTTCAGTCAAATTAGTTTCAAAATATTCAACAGAATGTGTATTAAATTGGATATCCATCAAAAACATACAATTAGTACACTTGATGGACTTTTCACTATTCATGACAGAGCTAGATACGTTACTATGATTGTGACGTCAGCCTATTCGTGACGTGAGCGTTTATGATGTTAGATACCTGAGTTACAGATCGGATCCCTGCATTAGTCCCAAAAGACAGGCGGTCTCTTGCTACACGTGACTTGCTATATAGACTATGTCTTCAGGAGACAGAATATGGTGGTTCTGTAGGACAAGAAACACCTCCCTTTGGTTCTAAAAAGCTAGATGGTATCTCGAACAGGTCTAACTATATTGTGTGTTGCCATGCGGGTTTGTGACAGATATATCTAAGAGAATGTAATAAATAATTCGGTTCTTATTACTTAGGACTGTATCCTTAACTGTTTATTATGAGTTTCCGCCGAAAATTAAATTTACGGATACTTGAAAAATGAACAGTTGCAAGCTACACGTACTATTATCGAAATAAAACTGCACCTTCCAACCACCTTGTGTAACCACCACGCTACAACGACATGTGCGACATAGAATATAATATACTGAGCCAAAAAAGTTTAGCAACAGTGAAGTTTGCCCAGGGCTACCCGAAAATCAGCGCCATGAAGCAATGGGAAGACTCACCGCTGGGCAGAACGTTCGCGCTGTTGCTCGATATTTTAATGTTCACGCCTCAACCATTTCCCGTCTCCGCCAACGTGAGCAGGAAACTGGACATGTTAATGACCGACCACGATCTGGCAGACCGAGAGCAACAACACCACGAGAAGACCGCTACTTAGTGACGTCATCACGACGTCACAGGTTTGAGACTGCGCCGCGGCTGTCCCGTAATTTGCACACCGCTACCGGTACTACAGCGCATGCACAAACTGTGCGAAACAGACTCCATGATGCTGGACTGCATGCCCGTCGTCTACAGAGCGTCACATCGAGACTCGCTTTTCATGGGCAAGAACTCATCAACGATGGCGTGCTCAACAATGGAGCCACGTTTTGTTCAGTGATGAGTCGAGGTTTTGTGTGCATGTGGCGGATGGTAGGCAACGGGGTTGGCGACGTTTAGGAGAACGGTATGATGCAGCCAACATCATTCAGCACGACAGATTCGGTGGCGGTAGTGTCATGGTGTGGGCTGGAATCAATTTAACGGCTCAATGTTGCTGTGAAGAAGTTGTCGCCCCTGCTGTCATCCCTTTTATGCAGCATCATGCAGACTTTATGTTCCAGCAAGACAATGCCCGTCCTCATTCAGCTAGGTTCACCAGTGATTTCCTTGAGGCTAACAACGTTCCGGTGTTGGACTGGCCAGCGCGATCACCGGACCTGTCTCCTATCGAACACGTGTGGGACATTCTTGGCCGTATGGTGCGTGAGAACCATCCACATCTTCACAACGTGCGGGAGCTGGAAGCTGCACTGCTCCAGGAATGGGATGTGATTCCTCTTCGTGACTTCAGGTGCTAAATTCGAAGCATGAGAAAGCGATGTACGGCGGTGGTTAATGCGCGCGGAGGTCACAACCGGTATTGACAGCACAGTGTCATTATTTAAATTCGACCCTTCCGTTGAATGATGCCGTGTTAACGGCGCGATGCTAGCATTACAGTAACAAGAGACTGTTGTTCAAATTGGAAAATGACATATCAATTAAATAATATATTTGAATCAATTTATTGTTTTTGTTAAATAACATTTATACAGTAATATTCTCATTGTTGCTAATCCTTTTTGGTTCAGTATATATACTATTCACAATTTGCTTTAACTCTTTAAGCCCCGAATTTTAATTTTCTTACAGAAAATGTCCATTTGCAGACCAAGAGAATACTATTTTTGAAAGTTTACCGCTGGAATGACTGGCTCGGTTATCGAGCCAGTCATTTCAGTAGTACATTTTCAAAAACATTCTTCCCTTAGTCTGCAAATGGACATTTCTGAAGACCACTGCAGAAACCATTTTTGACTAAGATGAGTGTTAAAGGGTTAATTTGGCTGAAGCTAAAGATCATTTCAAATTGTTAATATGACCAAAATCCCGTGCGACAACCAGATTACAGATGGCTTTAACGTCGGTAAAACAAGGTGGCATGTCTCTCTTTCCTTTCATAGTGGCATGGACTGGCTCCTGGGAACAGTCACCCAGCACAACAAACATAACATTCAATGGAACCTCTAACGATGCTTGAAGATCTGACAATCCCAATGACACTAGCTTTCTGTCTCAATTTCCAATGCAAAAAGCCAAGGCTTACGGACAGTATGTAATTGATAGGTTTGGAAATGAACAACGGCCAGACCAAGCACGTGAAGATAAAGACCATTGTTAATCGGCATGCGATCTTTAATCCGCATGTGTTGGTAGTAAACTAACAACAGATAGGGACCTTGCGAAGGAGGCAAGCACAAGCGACACCAATGTCAGCCTATGGCTTCAGGCATGGTGCAGTCTGCCTGGAAAGCTAAGACTATATCCGTGGAAATGCACGCCTACTAAGCAACGCTTCCAAATATGATGCCTCTCGCGCATCAGAAGAATTTTGCGGGCCAATAATATCAGCAATGTAGATCTGTTCAGGACATCAAATATAAAACAGTTAACCCAGAAGTCAAGAAATGGCGCTGCAACTGACTTGAACATGTAAGCAGGTTCAGACCCTGAATACACCCGAAAGTAAACCTGCTATGTATACAGCAAAGTTGGAGAAAACGAGGACTACCAAAAGAGGCCTGACTAGAAACCAAGGGGTGATATTTGAAAGAATACATTCAGTCCCGGAAAGCATCTGGAGGCCAGAGCCCAGACCAATGCCAGTAGAGACCTCTTACTGAAGTGATATGATAAATCTGTGCCTATTTTAACGATATACAAATATTAAATTTTAGAATTTTAATAGGGTACCTCCTTTAATCCTATATTTTGACAAATTTGTCCATGGATACGCCAGAATCTCGCTTCAGTCTCCAATATCCTAGGTCACTATTTCCTAACATCGAAATTCGCTTCCAAAAATCGTCTGTCGTGCAATAAACTTCGATATTATTTTAATTTTGATCCCAGTTTAATCCTGCCCATAATCCCTCACACCTGACGGAAGCCGTCCCATTGGGGCTATTCTTACACCGTCCTTTTTCTGTGAACCGGCTGCGTCGTCAAAGTAGCTTTAATCCTTCCGCCGTGAAAATGTTGCTAATCTAGTTCGCTGATAATGTAAACATTATCTTTTTCTGTTTCAAAGATCAAAGCAATATACTGGACGAAGGTCAGTGTGTGGCTGGGGCAGGGCTTTCTTACAGCCTGTTGTCGGGATGAGCTATTGCCTATTCCACCCTCGCAACCCTAAATACATGTCAGATATAACAAATTCTAAGGAATGTAATATTTTGACAACAGTTTGACTGCATTCTCTTGATGTCTATGGCAAGAACAGCATCTAGGTGAATCAGTTGTACGATAATTCACAGTTTGCGTGTATCGTCCCTTTGTTATTGACCCAATTCATAGAATATGATTAAAATTCAAATGCCTAACTTTTATCAATATGAATTCCCGTAAACCTGTTTTAATCAGCCAATTAGGTAACATGTATTAAATGTATATGGACATTATTTCAAATTTGCGGGAATTAGTCAAATTACCTTTTACGGCATAGTTCTCACTAACGAGTTAATCAGCAATAACGCCATACTGAAGTATGGCGTTATTGCTGATTAAGTCTCTAGTGAGAACACGGCCCAAGTAGCGCGCAGAAGATTGAGTTTGGCATGAAGTAGGCCTAATCACCACTTCCTATATACTGGATGGAAAGGGTTACTAACCGAGCGGTCAAACTGATAACTGAGGAGCGGCGACTCGATAACTCTGCCAATATGCGGCATGTTGCTGTATTTCTATGAAGACCTTGGCGGCTACGAATAGATTTATGAACATTCGTCGACAAACATATTATAAATCCATTCATATACCGCGAGGAAATGTGCCGATTTAATGTCGGATTTTCATTCTGATTAAATCAAACAGTTATGTATGGATCCATAAGCGTATATAAACACACTTATTGTTCAGATATAAATCCTAGCCGTGGTCTTCTGTAAATCGTGGCTATTTGTCCGGCTTTACTACTCGTGTTCTACAAGACACACAGTTTTTGTATAGTAGAGGAAGGTAGATAGAGGCCCTGACAAAAGTGTTTAATTTTCTGAATATGACTTGCCGACAGCTTTCATATGTTGGCAGCATATAATGTACTATGTTTCTATGCCAAGAAGATACCAGTTTATGGTAGAACGTCAATAAATGTGACTTCTTCCTCACATTCAGCCACATCTTTATGAATGAACATGTGAAATAAGAGCGATTGTACAATATATTCACTTAGATGAAATCTACGCCGGCTCTATCCAATAGTTGAAGAGGACTTTCAGTAGATATCTACCTGACATGCATCTAGTTTATAGCACTCTGCACTAGCCACGACCACTGCAATTGAATTGAATCGAATTAAATTAAATTGAATTAAATTGCTATAATCAAGGACACTCGAATGACAAAGCCTAATTTGGCCTAGATTGAATTTTTCTATAGATTTCAATCAATAATATACCTGGGACTTCGTAAGTCGATAACCTTATCACAGAGAAAGCTTCATGTAGCATCTAGTGGCCCTCTGCAAAAGCCGGACAATCGTGTCGTTTAGACATGGTATGATATATCCCTCGCGAATCTATGTTACTCCCAGAGGCTTATTCCGACACATATGTTTAGCATACATGAATATTCATATTCTTTGAAGCGAACTATGGGATGTTTGTTAATTCTGCATCTTATTTGCAGTTAGCGATGCCCAAGATACACATCTCTGCTGGTCTCCGGGCTGCGGCTATTGCTAAGTAGGTGATATAAAGCCGCTGACTCTCTGAAGTGACTCCATTTTGTGATTGTACATATTATTCCATACTGTTCACACTCTCTGTAATACGGGGATGCGTGATAAACTCTAACTAATAATTGCTGATAGTGACAACGTCATGCAGCAGTACAGGTTATGAGGTGCCCGGTTCCTCTTAGATTTTCTGGCCCACACTGTATCACGCATATCTATATGGCCAACGACGCAGGGACCAATATCGAATCTGATATCAGCGCGCCCGTTGGTCAACGACGCAGGGGACAAATATCAATTGCTATGTTTACGCCAATATGAAACAGTATGATTTTATACAAATCTCTGATTGAACCTTATTCATAGCCAAGTTCACTTTTTATTCGCTCAGGCCGTACAAAGGCTTATAAAGGTTTACTCAGGTGTTACATACGTTTGTGTCTGCTCAAGGTGTAAGAATATCAAAGAGAAGTGAAATGAATGGTAGCTATTGACGGACACAATAAATAAAACACGATAATTCATAAACCTTACTTCCGTAATATTAGGCCCTACATTAAAAAAAATCTTGAATCAACCGACACAATATATAACCTACACAATAGATGATACCCTTGCAATAATAATGCAATATATAACAGATAATATCACTTTCATATAATGCCTGAGTCAATACCAATACGGCAATTAGTTGGGAATCAGAAATTTCTCTAGCTTGATATTGCTTAAAATCGGCGGAAATATAACATTTGATATTGGTTTTCTGCGCCGTTGATAGCGGGCGTGCCGATATCAAATTCGATATGGGTCCCTTGTGCATATCCCTGCAATATTCCGAGAGATACTTAGGCCTCAAAGGTAAGAATGATTATAATCCCATGGTATTATTTATGGCTTTCATACAAACACTATAAAATGAAACATGATTTAGCAATCATATACAATTCTAAGGGTTCCTATGGACCCCATCCATATACATCTGGCGATACTAGGGTGCACATGTACGGCACATTCTGGTAACACCATCGGACCGTACTAATTACGTCGTAATTCGTCGTAAGTTACCTATGGTTGTTTTCTCCCAGAAAAGTCCGCGCGTAGTCGCAGAAAGTAGTTTTCACTCAGCCAATGAAAATGCACGTTACGGTTTTCGGTCGATTTTGATAGTCATCTGTCACTAACGTAAATCCTATACGCAAACCTATCGTCGCTTCAACAATTTGCGCGAATTTTAAATGCTTTTTCTTCGTCTAATTAACTTTGATCACAACGTATCAACATATTTGTTGGAAGATCTTATGGCCCCTTTTCCACTACGTGTTTGTTTCTGTAATTCCGGATTGAACAATCACTTAAGTTCGCAAGACACCAATTTTCGAACTGCAGCTGATGCAGTAATTTGGAATAGTACTTCCAACGCTTTCACCACTGAAATACCAGTATGCTTATTAGAAAACCCCAACACAAATAAAGGTAATGTGGATACTATTTTTGGTAACTAGTTTGACTTGATCTGTTTGGCTTAATTATAGGTAGCAAAACAGTGAAACACATTCCAGTCAAATTAGTTTCAAGTCTCTCAACATAATATTATACTCGAGCTCATATATCATAAATGATATGTTGTTGTATCTGGTATGTAGTGGTGAGATTGTTAAAATTATTTCTTATTAATATGATCTATATGTGGATTGTGTAAACTTCCTATTATCAAACAATCATAATATCGACACACATCGAATGGAGATTAATCCTTTAATCCTTGAAAGCCCAAAGTGATAACTATATGTCTAGTCTCGGACATGGCTGAATGTGTTGGAGCTAGCCCGACTGGAAGCTGTTGTTGTCATAGCTAACAACCCCACATTCCCTTCAAACTGGCTTTAAAACATTCAACAAAATGTACCTACACCATGGGCGAATGCGGTTGATCCTTTAACCCTTGAAACCCCCAAGCATATCCTGAGATAACCATCATCTAATAAATGTGATCTGCAGAAATTCAGCAGTAAGACAGCACATATAGGGTTCATGGTAAGCTTTTAGGACTGAGACTTACGCCTAAGTTTAACCCCAAGGACCCCTGAAAATCCAGATTGTTAATTATATCTCTAGTTAAATACTATCCATGCTAATTATTATTATTATTATATTAATCTATACTTACTGCACCTGCATTATTATTTATGTATTCCTTCAAAGTAGTCAGTGCAGCTTTTTGGGCTAGTGTTACTCACTATAAATGTATGTTTGTTCTTCAACACCCAATTATACATAGTGTTAGCTATACTACCGATTATATTTTGTGTCAACTGTAAGTTTAAGCTCTGAATGTTTTATGTTTTGGAGCTAGTTTGACTGGAAGCTGTTGTCATGGACAGCATCACACCGCTCCCCCTCCACCCTCCCCACCCATCCACCCCACTTCAATCGGGCTTAAAACATTAAACTAAATGTTCCCTACATCATGGGGAATGAGACTGATCCTTTAACCCTTGACACCTCAAAGTGTCAACAATATTAAGCTAGCTCTTCAAGATAGCCAGTGTGGGCCTCTATGCTAGAGAAACTCCATATAAATGCTGTGTTCTCCAACACCCATGTAACTAAGTATGTAGTGGACTAACATTAATCCTTTAACCCTTGAAACCACAAAGTGTCAACTTTATGTCTAGCTTCTGTATGTTTTTAAGCTTGTTTAATTGGAGCCCACTGCTTGGCCTATAAATGGACATCCATTAAACACAAGTTAAAATTTTCTTGACAAATCTTGACCATTAAAGCTTAAGAGGGTCACAAGTTGTGTATGTAGATGGTTACGTCTGATCTGTGTGGTAGTTCATCTGAATTTTGTTTAAGATGGCTCTTTAGGTGATATATTATATTCAAGAGCCATCTTAAACAAAATTCAGATGAACTACCACACAGATCAGACTTAACCATCTACATACACAACTTTTAACCCTCTTAAGCTTTAATGATCAAGATTTGTCAAGAAAATTTATATATATATATATGCATAAAGTTGAGTTTCTGTTTATTAACGTCTTAATCCCCAAGCCAACCAGACCCAACTTCTACAGTCGTGTCAATGTCAATTTGCAGGCCAAGATCAGAGTATTTTTTGGAAATTTAGCCCTGGACTGACTGGGTCAATAACCGAAGCCATGATTACAGTGGTAAATTTCCAAAAGTAGCCCCAGACCTGGCTTGGAAATGGTCTTCATTAAGCAAAGATTTCAATTTTTTTCACAAATCCTGACAATATAAGGGTTAAGAATGTAATATGTTGTTTATATGTCAGCCAATAATCCAGCTATATGACAAATACAACATACCCCCACAGATACCACACATGTATATTTATCATTCATCATCTCATTTGACTGGGTCCACAATACACTCCTGTTGACAATACCAGTGTGCATTTCAGCCTGGATTTTCAGTACTGTGTGCTTCCTGGATGCTAGCCAGTTGGATCCGTTTGATTAACCCTTTAATAGTAGAGATTGGTTAAGAAAATTGTCCTTTTCACTTATTGAATGTCCATTTGCGGGCTCTAAGAAGACATTTTTTGTAAATGTATCACTAGAATGCCTGGCTCGGTTATCGAGCCAGGCATTCCAGTGATAAATTCTTGAACATATTCGCAATACCACAACAGAGGCTGGCTTGGCCATTAAAGGGCTCTGTTAGTTGATGAATGTTCAATAATATAGGTTTTGGGCCTGTTAAATAAGAACCTGACGTTATTGGTCAATGGTCAGTGGTCATCAATTCATATCCAAGTTTTTCCATTTTGGACCTAAATTCTTTCATTCTTTACCTAAAATATTTATGTTTCCTGTTAAAATGTTTATATTTGGAACTTAGATATCAATTCTTCATACAGAAATGTTTGTCTTTCCAGTCTAAATTCTCTTACTTTTGCGTTTTGCATCCATATTTTTGTCGCTGAACAAAGCAGTTGCTTTTTAGTCCAGATTTTCTTGTTTCCTGTTAAAGGCTTTGTATGTTTCTGACCAGAATCTTCATATTTCCAGCTTAAATTTTCATATTACTAGTCATTTGAATTTTTTTTGCCATTTGGAACCCAGATATATGCATATTAACTATCAAAATGTATATATTTCTGGGTAAACACTTGCTTATTATCCCAAATTCACAGATTTCAGTACCAAATTTGTGCATGTTCACACATACATGTACCGTATTCTTGCATTACAGGTCAAAATTGTGGTTTCCTCTCAAGAGTTGTGCATTTAATGATCCAAAATGCCCATGTTTCTGACCAGAGTTTTCAGATTTCCAACTTAAATTTTAAATACATATATAATAATATATTTAGCAAAATGTTCATATTCCCATTGAAAAATTTAACATTTTGAGCCCAGATTTCAGTACCAAATCTTTGAATTTTAACACATAATTTCGCATTTTAGGTAGAAATTTTAAAGACCGGCTGATATTTGAGGAAAGGTTCCATTAGAAATTTAACATTTTGAGCCCAGATATGCGTATTAACTGTCAAAATTTATATGTTTCTCTGTAAACCATTGCTTTTAACACAAAATTCATAAGCTTCAGTACACAATTGTTTGCATTTCAACACCAATTTCTGCATTTAAGTACACATTTTCACGATTCCAGCCAGAATGTGTGTTTGGAACATAATTTTAACTGTTTCTTATTAAAATTATGATAGCCAAGGTAAGAGATACAGACCCATCATGACCATTGTGCCTTTTAATTCCAAAGTCTAAATTGATCTCTGGCAGTCTGTGTGTCATTTCTCAAGATCTGTGTATACCATGAAAGTTCATGTTCTATATAGACTGGTATATTGAAATCGAAAACTGACATGCAATCTTGACATTTCACCGAGGCCATCCTTAAACTATGGTATGTTTGTAGTAGTAAGCTCTAAAATATAATTTGGATATATAAGGATTCAATAAAATTTAAATGGAAAATGCTTTCCTTCATTTTACCATGAAAATTAATGAGAAAAATAAAAGGTTACTTATGATTTGTTATCTAATTCTGAGAAAATCATGAGGAAAATGTTAAGTAAGCATGCCTCAGATACCATTTACTCCTGTGTTTTCATCTAATTTTGAGAAAATCCTGAAGAAAATATTCAGTAGCTGACAACAACTACCAGTTTCATATGCTTTTTCATCCACCATATAGAAAATCTTAAAGAAAAGTTGAGGCACCTCATGTGTTGTCACCAAATTTTGAGAAAATCTAAAATGGTAAATACTAAGGCCTCGGGTACAATTTACTCATGTGTTTTGATTAAATTTTGAGAAAATCTGTAAGAAAATGTTGAGTAGTTGGCCACACATACCAGTTACTTATGTGTTTTCAGCTAATTTTGAGAAAATCTTGAGGAAAATGTTGAGTAGCTGACCACAGCTACAATTTGCACATGGTTTTTCATCCACTATTGAGAAAATCTTGAAGAAAAGTTGAGGTACCTCATGTGTTTTCAGCGAATGTTGAGAAAATCTTGAAGAAATTGCTTAATAATAGGCTCCAAGTATCAGTTGCTTCAGTTTTGCGATCTAATTGGGACAAAATCTTAAGGAAAATGCTAAAAACCAAGGCCTCAGATATAATTTACTCCACACGTTGGCCACACATACCAGTTACTTATGTGTTTTCATCTAATTTTGAGAAAATCTGGAAGAAAATACTACCAGTTCCACATGGTTTTTCATCTACTTTAGGGAAAATCTTGAAGAAAAGTTGAGGTTAATAACCGAAATCAGTGAAAATTCCCAAAAGTAGCCTCAGAATTTTGCATTCCAAATGGACTTCAATAAGCATAGATTTCAATTTTCTTGGAAAATCCTGACCATTTAAGGGTTAAGAATGTAATATGTTGTTTATATTTCAGCCAATAATACCACATACCCCACCGGCATCATACATGTATATTTATCACTCATCATCTCATTTGACTGGCTGTTTTGCCCACAACACAATCATGTTGACAATACCAGTGTGCATTTCATCCTGGATTTTCAGTACTGCGTGCATTCTGGATGCTAGTCAGTTGAATTTGGTTAATTAACCCTTTAATGGTAAAGATTGGTTAAGAAAAGTGTCTTATTAGCTTAGTGAATGTCTATTTGCTGGCCAAGAATTGAAACTTTATCCGTGGAATGCCTGATTCGGTTAACGTGCCAGGCATTCTAATGATAAATTCTTGAAAATATTCTCAATACTATCGAAGAGGGTGGTTTTTGCTACCTTGACCATTAAAGGGCTCTGTTAGTTGATGAATTTTCACAGTAAGCATGTCAATAAGATGTTGAGTAGCTGACTACAGCTACCATTTTCACATGGTTTTTCATCCACTATTGAGAAAATCTTGAAGAAAAGGTTTTGGGCCTGTCGAATAGGAATTTGACATTATTGGTCAATGGTCAGTGGTCATCATTGCATATCCAAGTTTTTTCCATTTTGGGCCTAAATTCTTTCATTCTTTACCTAAAAGGTTCATGTTTCCTGTTAAAATGTTCATATTTGGAACTTAGATATCAATTCTTCATATAGAAATGTTTGTATTTCCAGCCTGAATTCTCATACTTTTGCATTTTGCATCCATATTTTTTGTTGCTGATTAATGCAGTTGTTTTAGTCCCGATTTTCTTGTTTCCTGTCAATGGTTTTGTATGTTTCTGACCAGAATCTTAACATTTCCAGCTAAAATTTTCACATTACTAGTAATTTGAAATTCTTTTTACCATTTTGAACCCAGATATATGAATATTAACTATCAAAAGTTGTATATTTCTGGGTAAACACTGTAAATTCACAGATTTCAGTAACTAACAACTTTTTGCATTTTCACACATACATGTATTCTTGCATTATAGGTCCAACTTTGCTTGTTTCCTGTCAAGAGTTGCGCATTAAGGATCCAAAATGGCTATGTTTCTGACCAGAGTTTTCAGATTTCCAACTTAAATTTGAAACACTAACCTATATTTAGCAAAATATTCACCTTTCCATTGAAAATTTTAACATTTTGCGCCCAAATATGCATATTACCTGTCAAAATTTATATATTTCTGGGTAAACATTTGCTTTTAATCACAAAGTCACAGATTTCAGTACCAAATCTTTGAATTTTCACACATATTCTTGCAATTTAGGTCCACATCTTGTTTCCTGTTACATTTTCAACACTGGTTGATATTTGATGAAATGTTCCATTCAAAATTTAGAATTTTGAGCCCAGATATGCATATTAACCGTCAAAATTCATATATTTCTCTGTAAACCTTTGCTTTTAACACAAAATTCACAAATTTCACTACAAAATATCAACATCAATTTCTGCATTTAAGTACAAATTATCATGATTCCAGCCAGAATGTGTGTTTGCAACCTAATTTTAAATGTTTCTTATTCAAATACTGATGTCACCGGCATATTATTCTATATGGACTGGTATACTGAAATTGTAGCCTGACATGCATTCTTAACATCTCACTGAGGCCATCCTTAAATTATTTGTTTGTAGGAATTATATAATATAATGTAATTTGGATATATAAGCATTCGATAAAATTTAAGAATTGGAAAACAATTGTAGAAAACTTTTATGAGCTTAATTAAGTCTTTCAAAAATGAATGCAAAATTTCTGATTGAATACCTATTTTGCTGAACATTTTGAAAGTCATCATGGTGGTTTCATTCAGAAATTTGTTCAAGGGCGGTAGCAACTTAATTGAATAGATATACAGAGCCTATGCAATTTCCATTAAATCACAGTGTGTAAATCCAGAAAAATCATGGGGTGCCGTGGGGTGGGGGGCATGCTACCTCAATGGGGTTGGTCGGGGGGGGGGGGGCGGGGGGCGAGGTGCCCCCATCACCTTGGATACAACCCTGGTATGTATTGCTACCTTAGGATCCAAGCAAATAATTTACTTTAAAATTTCGGCAACTTTTCTGTGTTAGGCCAGATCAATTTAATGTTTTGTTGGCCTGAAAATCGACTTTTCTCATGACCGACTTGATCATTAACGGGTTAAAAAACTACAAAGAACAAGAGTTACAGAAAATTCTGAGGGATTCCGAGTGATTAGGACTTGGCTGCCAAGAAATTGTTAGATGGAAAGAATGTTGAAAATAATGCCTTAAAATTCCACATTCATTTTTTCCTAGATTTAAAGGGAAAAACTAAGTTAGGAGGGTTTGTAAAACAAAAACAATAAATTGGTGGTTTTTGCATTGAAATGGAAAGTGTCAATAATTCCACAGATACTTTATAGCTTTCAAAGGCTGGGGATGATGACCTCACACAAGAAATTCAAATTTGAGAGAGCCCCGCCACCCCCACCCACCCCCACCCCCTCACTCCATACAAAAAAATAAAGGAGAGTGAGTGCAACGTCTATTCAATAAAATGTCGTCATATTTATCTAAATCTACAGAAATAATCTAGATTTTAGAATTATATGTAATTATAAGTGTTTTATTATAATATTATTATTATTATTATTATTATTATTATTATTATTATTATTATTATTATTATTATTATTATTATTATTATTATTACTAAGCAGACTAAATTTAGTGTGCTGTGAGAAGCAACTTTTCAGAATTTGTCTGACAGGGACACCCCCCCCCCCACAACACACACAGGCACGCACGCACGGACGCACGAAAACACACACACACACACACACACGCACGTACGCACGCACGCACAATACTAATAATAATAATAATAATAATAATAATAATAATAATAATAATAATAATCTTTATTTATTGAGGGTAGCACTTCAAGTACACGGCCTGATCTAGCAGATGCCCTCATTAACATATACACAAAAAAATGTATATATATATAATATGTACAAATTTATACATCTATGTACAGACAAGGAACTTAGGGAATGTATTTTTTATAATCTTATAATATTCTGAATGTATTAAGAGCAATTTGAACAAAAGCTACTGATGCTTTCAACAGCAGCAAACTTTCAATCAAATTAGCATTCATATATTCAGCATTGTAAAGTAAATTCCTTTCTTTTCTGTTGAAATGCTTTGGAAACAATGCAAGAAATAGAAATAACGATATTTTTATGTGCTAAAATATAGAAACTAATTCTCAATTTCGTAGACAAATACAGCTAAGCACATTATAACATACGATTATACATACATACATACAAAAACAATAGATTTAGTAAAATTATTATCATTACCCACGCCGTCGAATGTCTTAACCCTTTAGCGACTAAATTTGTCAGGAAAACCTCGATTAGGTCTATCTATTGTGAAATGTCCGTTTCCAGAACAAGACAATGCCATTCTTGGAAATTTACCACCGGAAAGACTGGCTCGATTATCGCGCCTGTCATTCCTGTCATAAATTTTCAAAAATAGTCCTATGGACTGCAAATGGTCATTTCTCTAGCCGTTTTATGGACGTGTTTCTAGGCTTGTGCATTTATGGGTCAAAGAGCGGAAGAATCACCAAATTTGACATAGTACTTCATAATGTAGGATACAATCAGAAGGTTCAATCGAAGGTTTGTATCTTAAAGGTTAATTAGGCATATATAGTTTACTGAAATTAAGAACTCACCAAAGCACATGCACTCCCAATCACACACACTCGCACGCACGCACGCACGCACGCACGCACGCACACACTTCTTGAATCTCTTGAATCTGACCTGGGAGTGGGAGTGACTGGCCCTGAAAGTGAAACATGCACCCCGCTTAACTCAATTCTGTTTCATCAATATGTGAATATCACACAGTAGAAATAAATTGTGACGTGACGGGGAGAGAGCTGACAAACTAAAGCTTTAGACGGTAACTCAGAAAACATAAATGAACAACATTTATCACTGATCACTAAGCTGTCGTTAACCCCTCTTGTGCCAATAGCACCTCAAAGCGCTCAAAATACTACATAATATATCAATTAAACAATTTGCCAGGGTCAATATTTTTCAAGATATTTTAATTTTAGACTATTTTCGTAAATTTACCACTGAATTTTTTCGCAAGGTTGACCATTAAAGGGGTAATTGTAAAGAGAATTACAGTTTTAGGTGTCTATCTACAGGCGGAGAGAAGAGTATTTTTGAAAATTTACGACTAGAATGACTGGCTAGGTTATTCTAGTGGTAAATATTTAAAATTACTCTTCTCTGGACCTTTCAAATGGGCATGTCTGAAGACCACTGCAGATTTGTGTTGTGGCCAGTTTGACCATTAAAGGGTTAAGTTGACACTCGTTTAGGTAGATAACAACATCAAAGTAGGGGCGTATGCTGAAAATCACTTCATATGTATATGCTATCTGTCAATGGAAGCATATAATAACAACAGCATAAAAGACGCAAAAATCCCAGTCAGCACTTCTAATACTAGATTGGTAAAATTTGCGACATAGTAATATTCTCGCCCTACAAATTTGGTGAATTTATATATTGCTACAACACATATATAAGACAAAATAACTTGTATCGAGTCGTGTAAGCCAGCATCTATAACAGCTATTACTACAATGAGACGCATGGTGTGTTGTTACGTTCCTTAGACTGAGTATGTCAATCAACATAAAAAGTTATATTATGTATGATCCTTTACATTAGGAGAAATCAAGGAGCCATTAAGCCGGACAATTATCTATCACGGGTATATGGATACAATAGTGGTAGTGGTGTGGAGTGAGGCTATTTGTATCCATCCCCACACCCACACCCACCCGAACTTCTTTTTTTCATCAATCAATCAAGCCCTTGGCATTCCATTGAGCTACAGTAGTACAAACAGCTGGCGACTGGCCACTTCAAGTCTGCATTTGAAAGACATCGACTCCTCTCGAAACCGCAATAATCGCTCTCCGCATTATGGAAATTCCAACCAATCATTCAAGATTTATATAGCGACATCAACCAAACAAATGAATACGCGTATATCTGAAAGGCAATGGAGCATTCTAGTTTATCAATCAATCGTATGACATCATAGTCAACTACGTTACGTGTCTGCTGACGTCACAATCATTAAGTTCGTCACGAAGGCGTTATTGATGACGGACTAAGCGTTGTTGTACGAATTGTATGTATTTACTATTTAATGGTATGGTTTATTTCCTCTGATAACACAGGCTGTTGCATATGTTGAAATTAATTTGACTGTGCACTGTTGCTGCCATAGGCAGCAACACCATCAAGTCAAATTATTTTTAAAATATTCAACAGCTTACCTGCATAGTTTTCTGCAAATTGATAGTCATGGAGTTCAGGGATCGCTCGATCCCAAAACGGGCGAAATGTGGGTGGCGCTATGCTAAATATGCGCGGGGCATAGCTAAAACTGGATTCCTCCATAATTCAGACTATGTTCCATATTATGCAGCTATATCTAATTTCATACGTATATATTATTTTAGTGTGTATTTATTCACATGGCCATTTTAGCATTGGATATTCGGGCATGACAAGCTATGATAATGTCACTGATTTGTAAACTGTTCCTATGAATCTAGTCTCAACGCACAACCGACATAAAATTAAGTACTCATTTCTAGCTACACACCGCCAATTTATTGTTAAGCCCCACAGATTTACGCGTGTTTGAATCAATTATTATTCCTTGACCCCTGAGTTCCCAGAATCCTAATTTCAAAATAAATATACAGGTAACCTGTTGAATATTTATTAAATCAAAAACATACAATTTATATACTTTCATGACAAACTCTTCGCCTTCGTGACTGACTTATATGTTTATTGTGACGTCAGCTGACAAGTGATGTAATTCACCTTTCCAGAGTATCCATCTATCATCTGACCTCGTATGACGTCATAATCAGCTCAGCCCCGTGTATGATGATATCACAATCATTACGTCACAAAGGGTTCCATATATACCGTCACCAAATCTCAAACAGTCCGACACGTTGTATGAATTGTATGTCTTTGTAATTCTTTGCTATTTAATAAACATGTTGTTGAATATTTTGAAACTAATTTGACTGGGCGCTGTTGCTGCCTTAGGCAGCAACAGCACCCAGTCAAATTGGTTTCAAAATATTCAGCAGCTTAAATGTGGTGTTTTTTGCAAATTAATAGTCAGTGTGTACAGAAAACGATCGATACCAACACGAGCGAGGTGTGGGTGGAGCTTAGCTAGAGATAGGCGGGGCATAGCTAAAACCGGAAAGGTCTATTGATAATTACGTCAGATACTTGAGTGACAGAGCAGATTCCTGCTTTAAGATTTTTATCCATGGGAATGAACCTCTATTTTAATTAATAATTTTAATTAGAATTATTGCTTTTGAAAGATTCAATAGGAGAGTGTAATTTTAACTTTTAACTAATTTATTTAACGGATATGATCAGGGAAGAAACATATCCTCTTGAATGACAGCTTTATATAATAATCAACCTATAGCCACCAGTGAGAAACAGAAACAACTCATAATAATTAGAAAAGAGCAGCTAAATACCATTTATGCCATTCTGGCGGGAACCAATTAGTGACACAGCTGGACCTATGCGCTCTGGTTGTGTATGGCGAGAGAATAAATAATACCCGCTACAGCCTATCGTATAAACTCAGTTAAATTCGCGCTAAGCTGATTAGCCACTACGTCCTACAAGTAAAATATTGTCTAGTTTTAAAATAATTTGAATGAAAGCCGTTGTTTCCAGAGACAGGCTCTACATTCAGTCACGCGAATTTCAAAATATCCAGTAGGCATCATTTCGTGACCTTGGAAACCAGCCGTGTATTTTGAAATCATTTTGACCGAATACTTTACTTTACTTTCAAAAATAATGTTTTCAAAAGGATCAATAGTTAATCGCTCTACATCGGCGCCTATAGAGAATACTATTCACACGGCTTACAAAACTATATTCAGGTGTGCTTTCGTAGGTAGGCCTATGTGGTATACCTGAACACACGGTTGACACACGGCGGAGTGCGAAACATCGGCTAAGTCACTAATTGGCTCCTAAATTTAGTAAATGCTTTTTCTCAAATAATCCCGATTCATTTCCATTTCCCCCAATGTTGGTTTACTTAATATTGTATGAAATTACCAATAAACATAATTTGTTATTTCCCGTTGCCCCTCCTTTAACTTTAAATCGAATCGAACTCATAATGGCGACTATGTGGTCCCATTTTTAATAATTCAGTCACATGAATTTCGCGTTATGAGTTTGATCCGATTTAAAACAGTGATCCTTAACTTAAAAAATTAAAGATTACGATAGGTAATCAGTCTACACATTAACTTTGCTACATAGATATTATTCTTGAATACCATCGATGGTGTATATGCATGTGTTGTGTTTAGAAATTTTAAAATTCGAATATTTGTTCTTGTTGATGTTTGATCATTACCTTGTAGGAAATTGATAGAAAACGTGCTTAAGCTGGTATTGCTTACACATACCATGCCGTATCACACCTTTAGCACGTGTGACAAACCACGTAGCCGTGACATGAAAATAAATACATTTATTATATTGATGGTACAAACAGACAACTCAGTCCCGCCCTGGACGTGGTGACTATACACATTTGCCTCGCTTTATCAAGATCGCAACGTTACAGGATAACGCTTCCACTCCAACTCACCCACACAGAGATAAACACACGCACACACGCACACCCACATTCACATACTGTTCCTCGCCGTTGTCGCTCATTCCGATTGCTATATACCGTTTGAGTAAATTACACTCTTATCTCATCAGAGAAATAGCGATTTGTAGAGATTTGTGTTCGCACCTGGCCAAGCGATGTAGAAACCAATCAATGTGTCTGTAGCGAGGACCGAGTCACCTGCGTTATCGTCCTACAAAGCTATCTTTGAGGTTACCCTGAAGTGGATTACTACAAACTACTATGAACACGGCACAGGGTAGTTGGAGTGTATGGAGGGTGGCATGAGTTACACGCCAGATTGCACTTAGACTGTACATGGATTAATTGCGTGTAATTGGTCTGCAAGTCATCGAGCTGACCAGACAGTGGGTGCTTGGTCACGTCTGGACACTGGCTACTTCAAAGACCTGATATCTTGGCAGGTGTATGAATGCTTATGTTAACGGGGTGGCCGCTGAGATCAATGTTGGGTTACGCGTTATGCTGTAGCAGGAAAATTTTAAATTGTGTAAATATTACGGAAAATTCATATTCGCATGTGTTTAATGGTGTTTCTGAATGTTTTTTTAGATCTACGGCAATAACAATTACTTTCAACACAGCTATTTGATTCAACATTGGTTGCTGTGCCAAATGAAATGGATGTTTGGTATTGTTACTCTAACATGAAATCCACACTTGATTGAAGAGTGTGATGACCATGTTTCATGGTTTATCCTTAATAAACACTTGTATATACTAGAATACGTCAGTCTGTCGTATTTTAGTCGACACCCATCCCACTCCTCCCCACTGAATGAAGAAATCTAATCTGATTATATGTGTGTTCAATGAACATGCAATCCACCTTTCCAGAGTAGCCATCTTTCTATGACGTCATAATCAGCTAAGCGGCATGTATGATGACGTCATAATCATTACGTCATAAATGATTCTATATGGCCCGTCTTTAACTCTTAAATCACGTTGTACGAATTGTCTGATTTGATTTAAACATATTTTTATTGTTCTAAGAGACATTTGGGATTGCGTCACAAGTTGTTTACAACTTAGTTACGATTCGCTCCCTACATAGATATTATACAGTAATAATGGTGACAGTGTAATGTAGGTTCAGAAACATAAGTACATATATACAATTGGAAATGCATCAGAGAGATCCACTGCCACTAGAGGGCAATGCCAGCGCTCCGACGTAAAATGCCCTAAAGGGTATCCCATACCAGCGCAGCGCTGCGACAGCATAGAAATTTACTCGGGCGCACCACCAACCGCGCACACGCCAGCAGTGCTGCTCTAATGCGTTCAACTCGGGGATACGATGCGCCGGAGTGGTCCCCCGCCGCTGAAGAACCGCGCCAGCCCGGGACTCCCACTAGTTCCGAGATCCACCAGGTGCGATGCTGCGTGATGGCGCGGGAAATGAAGCAAGGAATAATCCATACACGCAATCACTAGTATACGGTTTGCCGTGTGTGGGCTTATTTAAAATATCTGTCCATTTAACTGTTCTCAACAGTGCATATACGTGCATAAACCACCACCCCACCTCGCCACTCCGCGTCACCAAGTCGAACCACATCCTAGGGGTCTGTGTCTTTACAGGCTCAGTTTTGTTATTTAGCACCTGGTGACAGCCGGCGGCAGCCATCCAGGGGCCAGTGTAACGCTGCGTCCTAAACCATGCGCAAGATAACGTCCGACGCCAGCCAATGCCATAGATATTGGCCAGCATCGGACGTCCAGCAACGTCCGAGGCCCGCCAATGCCCTGGATATTGGCCAGCATCGGACGTCCAGCCACGCCCACTGAACGCAACAATGGCGCATCATGGCCCAGGTTCGATGATCTTGCGACCACCAGACCTAGAGGACCACCACCAGCAAACCCCAAGTACGAGTGTCCATTGTAGACTGACTTAATATCCGATTTCGTTTGTTTTAGGTGTTATTGGATTCTCGTGTTCACATCAGCCTCCACGCATATCTAATTTGTGTCAAACCGTTTTGTGTTCCGAATATAATCTTGGACATTTCTAAAGATGATGGTGTTTTGGGGTTTGTTCACATCGGGACAGGATCTCCATTTAATAATGTATTCTCTGAGATTATCGACATGTGATTATTATTTAGGTCGGGTATCAGTTTTTGTCTTGGTTCGTTGTAGCGGGTACATCTGAATAAGTAATGATTATTGTCTTCTATTTCATTACAGTTTGGGCAGTTTTGAGTTTCGAGGGGGTTAAACCTGAATAAATGTGCCTTATTTGGCTACCTTTATTTCTTAATTTTGTGTGTAGAATATTCTATCGTCGTTCTCCATATGAATACTCTGTTGGTATAATGGTTGTTAGATTTGGCTTTATGCTTTTTTTTAAACTGCAATAGTGTTGCTGAATTCTGTGTGTTTGTGTCTAACTGTTCCATAAGCGTATTGTGAAAACCTCAAGGCGTATTTGTTCTCCTTGATAATTGTTTCTGTTACGCAAGTTGTAATTTCTTAATTCTCCCACGTGGCGGGGAACACGCTCCTTAATGTAATTTGGACAATGATCTTCGTTTATAATATATAATATATATGTACGAATTATATGTCTCTACTATTTAATAAACATGCCGTTGAATATTTTAAAACTAATTTGATTGGGCGCTGTTGGTTAGCACCATCACCCAGTCAAATTATTTCCAAAATATTCAACAGCTTACCTGCATAGTTTTCTGGATATTGATAGTCAGGAAGTTCGGAGATCGATCGATCCCAACACGAACGAGGTGTGGGTGGAGCTTAGAAAGAGATGGGCGGGGCATAGCTAAAATGGAAAGGTTCATTGGGAGATAATGTCCCATTCGAATTTTGGCTGAGATTATGTGATATTGACTCTAAGACAACAGTTCATCACGCCTATACGTACTCGTATTCCTCATTAGAATACGATAACTGGGCTAGCCATGTAAAAATCTATGGACTAACTTTAGCTTCGAAGAAATTTGGACCAACCAAAACACTAGAAATAAAAAGAGATGTGTTAAATGTCACAGATAGAATTGGTACATCTCAACAGGGTTCTAAACTTAGGTCATACCAAACGTTTAAAAACAACTTTAATATGGGGAAGTATTTAATAAGTGACAGCGATTTTTCTAGCCGAAATTTGTTTGCAAAACTCAAAGTCAATGCACATGATCTCCAGATAGAATTGGAGAGACATACAATTCACAAAACTCCTGTTCGCTATGTAACATTCAAGCTGTTAAGGATGAGAGACCTTGTACCATAGTGAAACACAATTGCTGTTTAACTACTTGGGTGTTGTTCTTTGTAAATCTTTCTTCCTTCAGTGAACAGGACACATTTGTATTCATAATGTCCTACAATAGCGGTGATCTGCAAACTGGTACTATAATATGTCACTGATTGGTTCATGAAATGCAGAATACGTTGGCTCCAAAACAATCCACCAACCCACCAACCCACCACCATCATCATTAGTAATTGCAATATAGCTGATCTGGTCGGCAACAGATTCCGGTGTATGTACATCACATCCTTATCTTCCTTTTCTATGACGGCTGGGTGAAGAGGGGACATCGTTATTCTCTGTGTCATGAAAGCTCATGGTGAGTAAACTGCCATGCGATATGGCGAGTGGTGATGCTGCTTCTGTATTCCTTGGTCCTGGCAGAGGTTTCAGGCAACAGTCAGTGAAGTTTCAACTGCAAATAATGCACAGTACCTAGCAGAACATTAACTTCAACATTAACTTCAAATTTACAATTATTATGAATGATATGGTAGTTGCTGCTCATGTATAAATATAACCTTTCAACTTGATAACAGAGCCATTACCCTTAATTCGTGGATGGCATCGCATGTGCGTGTGTGCCCGAATATGTGGGCGCGCGCGCGCACGTTTCTGTGTTTACGTGCGTGCGTGCCTGCGTGCGCGAGCGGGCGGGCGGGTGGGTGGGTGAGTGAGTGCGTGCGTGCGTGTGTGAATGTGCGCACACGTGTATGTATGTTGTATGTGTATATACATCATGTATATTTTAGTCATTGTTAACTGTATGTTGTGTATATATGTATATATAATTACATTACAGATATCTATGCGTGGCTATAGTGTATATAGCTATAGGTATGTAGATTTCTTGCCAATGAATAATCTGAATCTGAATCTGTCACTAAGTATAGGACGTCATAATCAAATTACGTCACATGTTAGCCCACTATCACAATCAAAATGGCATAGCTTCTGCTAGGCGACTAAAATTAAGACAGACTGTTGACATATTCTAGTATTTGTATCATCTTATTGAAAAGATGACTTTAAAACTTATACCTAAACCGTTTGGTCGTCATGCATTTTTATACATCAGAATATCGCATTACACCAAATGCAACCTCTCTTTTGATATGATGTTTGTTCACAAAAATAGCGCAAGAAAATCATGTATTATGCTGAAAGAAAACCGGTATTGCGCGTGTGAATACAGTATTAACGCAATCCCTTTCTTTCTGAGACAGAAACACATGCCAGAAATAACGTTTTCAGAAGGAACAATAATTATGACATTGTGCCGAATAGTGGTGAATGCACGAATGGCATATATTCTGTTTTCGCTTTTACTGATGTAAAACTTGTTATAATAATAACATCCTTTCTAAAAGTGAATTTGTGTTTTCACTTCGCAGGTATGGTTCAAAAATAGACGTGCCAAATGGAGGAAACGAGAACGGAATATCGACACGTTTAAAGGATTCTCTACGCAGTTTAACGGCTTGATGCAACCATTTGACGACTCGTTGTATGGCGGGTACTCAGCCTACAACAACTGGACCACCAAAGTGTCAAACTCTCTCGGCTCTAAAGCAGGATTCCCTTGGGGGCTAAACTCAGTCAACCCTCTGCCCTCCGCAGTGTCGCCGCAAACAGCAGCCATGTGCTTTTCGTCACCTGGGAACAATTTAAATTCAGGAATTATGGGAGCGATGGGCACTATGAACGTAGCGAGTATGGGAAACAACATGGCCGCTCCTGGTCCACCGGCATGCCACTATGGACCGGCCCCGCCCCACTACCTATATAACCGCGACCAGTGTTCTACTAGCATCGCGACTCTAAGACTGAAGGCTAAGCAACATTCCACTCCGTTTGGCTACGCTCCTATGAGCCCCAGGCAAAGTTCCTTATCTGCTTGTCAGTACGCGAGTGTTGGTTCAGGATCAGGTGTTTGAAAAAAAAACAAGCTGGTAATGCTTGTCTGTGAAAACATTCCCTAGGTACGTTATTTATTTGAAAAGAAACTTTATCTGAAAAATGTTTGTATATTAGCTATACATAGATATGATTCGTGAATCTCAAGAAGAAAAGGATGTGAAGAATATGAAAACACAAAAATTCCAGACAACATGAGAAGTAGACGTGTGCGTGTGCTAGCCAAATATTAATACCAAAGTTCAAAGGTTATGCCATTTAAAGCTAAATTAATTGATTTTTTTTCGACACGCTTTGACAATCGCATTTATGCGCGAAAGTTCGTCGAAAATCTATGACTTTAGCCGGAACGAATAGCACATTTACATCACATATATTCCAGATTGTGACGTCAGCTTCCTTCATTAAATGGTCAAATTCGGGACTACCCAGCAATGCTCATTAAGGATTGACATGATTTCATTCAGTCTCCAGCTAACTTCCCACAGTTCATTGCGCTTACTACTGTTTAATCTTAACCGGTCAACGTTAAACAGTAGTAAGCGCAATGGATTGTGGGAAGTTGATTGGAGACCGAATACGCGTTTGACCAGGAAAAGCAAGATGCTAAATATCATGTATATTTAATCAATATTATGTAGATTATTTTGAAATTGGTTTGAGTGGAACATTGCTATAAGAATATGGGATTAAATCTTCCAGTCAAATTCATTCCAAGATATTCGATAAATTGCATGTGTGATCGAGATAGTCCGAATTCAAAATAATTTGAACTTGATTAAATTGTCTGTATGATAGTCGAAGAATTAAAGGCGCATATTCACGCCAAAATGCTTGAAAATAAAATTGTTAAAATTGTATACTTTTAAAGGCTTAAATCGTGTGACTAGATGTAAATGAAACGAAATTAATCTCATCATATGGGGATTTCATTCCATATAAGCTAATAAAAAAGATTTTAAGTTGTGAAATTGAAATGGAGGCACAAGTCCCTAATTTAAATTAACAAATTAAAAAATGATATTAATTTGTACGTAAGGAAATCATCAGTTGTTGTGATTGATTTCTTTTCTTTAAGTCTAGGCCCACAGGTGAAGCCTCTAAAGGTATACAATTTAAAAACAATTATTTTCAGTCATTTTGCTGTGAATATCTGCCCTTAAGATACTAGGGATTACGGTGTCAGGAGAGGTTAGTTGTTATGAAAAGCCCTTTACGGCTATATGGTAGTAATTATTTAAGACAGTTAACGCTTCAGTCACGTGTCGTAACGAACACCATACAGTATGCTATGATAACGCAGGTTACTGGGCCGGTACTGGCCGAGTACCGGCCCAGTAATTTGCGCAATCAAGGTAGGCTCAATATATAGGTAATCTTTAACGTAAGTTTTGCTGTGTCGCTGCCCGTTCCTGATGATTCGACAATAAATATATGAATCCAGGCATAGGCCTACACCAATACTTTTTCAGGAACACTGTTTTGAATCCATGAGACAACAAAGATTATTGTTACACATTGCTTCTGAGTTTGTTCAGCAGACACGAAATCAATCTTTCAGATATCTGCGGCGAAAATGGCAGGGAGACATTTTGTTGTCTGCTGCATATGTTTTAGCCACTATGCAGCACCCCCCCCCCCCCCCCCCCCCAAATGTATCCTAATCATCGGAATAAGCGCGCAAATGTCACGTGAATATCTGGTGGCTAGAGATTAAGAGACAATTGAATGTTTCGCAAACACAATAGTAAATGTTGAATATTTCTCAAATTTGTAATATTTCCAAAACATTGATTCTGTAATCGCATAGCATTTCGGTGAAGGCCATCATGCCTGACTTAAAAGCGTATAGTAGAGTAATGTTAATTCTTCGGTCTCGAATTCGTCGATTAAATTTTGTTACCTGCTTCAATTTACATCTAGTTTGACATGACTGCATGTAAAAGTCTGTACCCTCATATGCCGTTTAATAACGGTCTGAGTGAAATAAGGAAATCTGAAAGAAATCTGAAGAAATCTGACTTGTATCTGCGTACAAATTCTGATTTGGTTGACAGGCGTACAGCTCTAACGTAACTTACTAAATTTGTTTAGCTTCACTGTCGGTGAATATAGAAATACGAAAGGCTTTCAACTCAAAAATTAATAAAACTGCGGCTATGGCTTCGACATTGAATAAAACATTATTTACAAAACTGTTCGTCTGTAATCTATAATATTTATGAAATTTGAATATATAAAACAGTCGAAGAGAGTCTAGACAACGTCAAATACGTAAACCATGTGCAGGTCTACGCGGCGGTGTTCAAATTTTGATGTTATTGTTCTGACATTTATGGATATGGTTTGTTACATAGACACCTACGACGTGTCTTAAAACATATTCTACTTTGTATACCCATGTTCTCAGCCAATGGGATAAACCGCTTAAATAGACGAAATTCGTGAGCTCGTTTATATATGCACAAATATATAATAGACTTGTCCACACCATTGCTTCAGAAACTTTGTTAGAACATTTTTCAGCATACACCACATTAGGTTTTTCAAATATTGACGAGGAAATTTTATTTTTGAAAAAGTATTTGGTGTCTACAGCGATTTCCCGAAATAGGTTTGCGTAAACAAGTTTTCTGACAATACAGTGCTACGCTACTTTTGAAACTGTTTCTGAAACATCCAATTCATGAATCCATTTCCTCAGTCAATCGCTTGACGTCATAATAAACGAATTGATGTGTAGGATGACATCATAATCATTACGTCATGAATGACTCGATTTAGTCCGTCTTAATTGCTTAATCAATAGTCCGTCACGTTGTATGTCTTTACTATTTAATAAACATGCTATTGAATATCGTGAAACTAATTTGACTGGGCGCTGTTGGTGTCATTGGCAGCAACAGTATCCAGTCAAATTAGTTTCAAAATATTCAACAGCTTACCTGTTTAGTTTTCTGGAAATTGATAGTCAGGGAATTCAGAGATCGATTGATCCCAACACGAGCGAGGTGTGGGTGGGGGTTAGCCAGAGATGGGCGGGGCATACCTACAACTGGAACGGTCCATTGTCTCAAAATCGCTAGGCAACAGAAGAGTACATTCCTTCATATACCATGCCAATTTCTAGCTAAGATCGCCACACTTTTACAAGTGTGGGAATCGATTTTAAATTTTGAAACCTGAAATCCTAAAATATAAATTTCAAAGTAACTATACAGGTAATCAGTTGAGTTAGTGCTGTTGCTGCCATACAGGGTAACCGCATTCAATCAAATAAGTTTCAAGATTGTCAACAGGGGGATTAGTAAATTTCAAACACAGGCCTACAATTTCGTGGCGGAATTTCCGATTTTCGTGATGGAGCTATGTCATTCTAATTGTGACGTCAGCTAACATGCGACGTGTGTTTGTGGCTTCAGATCCTTGATCGACATATCGGATCCCCCTGTTGGTTACTTATTGCGAATTTATTATAATTGCTGATAGCTTTTAGTTTGTGTTTTATAAGTTGTTGCTGTCTAAATTTGCAGTATAATATCTCTTACACCATACAGAGTGTATTATTATCTTTGTGGCAAACTTTTTCTAACGTACAACGAACAAATTATGGAAATTATGCAAGAAATAGTATATCGACCAATCACCGGTCTCTCTGTCTGTCGGTTGGTCTGTCGGTCGCTTAGACGGTCGGTCGATCGGTCGGTCTATCTTTTCAATAGTAAAGGATTCGACGAATGTATGCGAGGATTAGATACTCGAGCTAATTAGCAGGAAATCCGCCTGTTCTAATCATAGGAATATCTCCTGCATATATGTTGTATAATGAAAGTACTGCTAGTCCAAACTGTAAAATATGAACATATTTAGTTACTTTTTATTCTAATGATATAACGGATACAAGTGCTATACTGGTGTTGATGGTAATGAACTGTACATTTAGCTGTATGGGCTACATGGGAATGAGAGAGCGTGTAAGTAGCTCTACATACGACCTTACTGACAATATGGAATGACATACAAGTCGTACACTTGACGGACTATTCAGTGTACAGGACTAACCTGGATACGTTAGTCCTCACGCGTTTTGATCGTGACATCAACCTAGATGACCGTGATGTAATTCAATATGACGTCATATACTTGAGTGCCAGATCGGATGTATTTATCGTTCCACAATACAGGAAAACTATTTACTATTGCATATGCCCACCGCGCATAAGATTACCATTTGAGGCCAAATGAAGGTGGTTCTTAAAACATGTGCTCGACAGACCTCTGTCTTAGATAACCACCATCTTGTAGGCCAGATGACAATATTTTTCGTACAAGACCGACCACTAATATCTGGTGTTCTCTTGAAGGGCTGCTAGACATGGAACACCTTCGAACTGTATATACTCATAGAATACCAACTTATAATGACCACTAGGCTTCAAAGAGAGCATGTGAACTTTAGTTTAAATAGTCATGCCAATATTGTGTTTATGTATGTGTTCATTATGTACAGATTATAAGTCATTGAAAGATGCGCATACCTTTATCTGTTGCATTTCTCACATTGATAGTGGTGTCGTATAAAATAATTAGTATACATTTAAATACATTGTCTATTGTTTTTATTAATCTCCATTTGATAAACAGGAGTAGCTCATTGCGTTGTGTGGCCCATGGACCGAGTAGGACTACTACTTTGTTTGTAAACCGGCCCAAATTATTTTCGCAGAAGATTCTTAGATTTTAGATCGTCATCTCAGATTCGCCATTTTAGATGGAGTCGTTTAAATTGGTCTAGCGGAAACGCGAAGAACTATGTTTTAGTGTCCTCCTTCATTTATATATCTCGATTTTTAATCAACGTGGTACAAATTGATAATGAGTATTTTAAAAGTTTCTGTGACAATCACACATTTCGCATTTTGGTTCCATCAAAACTTGTTTTTGTTAGTATGTAATATCTGAATGATGTGCCTACCCTATCGCATATCTTGAAGGTACGCACCAGCACCAAACAATAAAACAAATAAAATTTGCCTAACTTTTTTTAATGTCTATTATACTATATATATAGTATAATAGACATTAAAAAAGTTAGGCAAATTTGCCTAACTTTATTTAATGTCTATTATACTATATATATAGTATAATAGACATTAAAAAAGGTTAGGCAAATTTTATTTGTTTTATTGTTTGGTGCTGGTGCGTAACTTCAAGATATGCGAATAGATGTCACACCTAAAGGACTGATGTGCTCCCCAGGACACCGGGTAAGAATTTCAATATTTATTTTTAGAGACAGAGAGAGAGAGAGAGAGAGAGAGAGAGAGAGAGAGAAAGAGAGAGAGAGAGAGAGAGAGAGAGAGAGAGAGATAAGACTTTGGGGGCATGCGTGTCCACGTATAGACTACCCTGATAACGATATGTACTGGGCCGGTACTGCGCCAATACAGCCCGGTATTGCCCCCAATACCAGCCCAGTAACCTGCGTTATCAAGCTAGTTTGAATCATTGTCCTGCACATTTGAATATATCACCATGCAACTGACCATTGCCATAAGCTGTGTCTACTCTATTTCTTTCATGCATGCATCTATCTTCCCCACGATGAATAGAAAACACAGAACAAGTGCATAGAAACATTATCGTCCGTAATACACAAACTTATGCAGCTAACATGTCAGGTGAAAAGGTGATGGGTAGGAGTACTTTTCAAGATCATTACGTCCTTACAATCCTTTAAGCAAGCGAGCCGTTCTCCAAGGCTGATCCTCGG
The DNA here is from genome assembly GCA_034401795.1 of Chaetoderma sp. LZ-2023a. Taxonomy (NCBI): domain Eukaryota; kingdom Metazoa; phylum Mollusca; class Caudofoveata; order Chaetodermatida; family Chaetodermatidae; genus Chaetoderma; species Chaetoderma sp. LZ-2023a. Next base: position 111,275,536 of record CM067372.1, read on the forward strand.
GTGATTGTTTGGTATTGTGATCTACACACATGTTCTTCTAGTCTTCCAATGGTATGTGGTAGGTGTTTTAGTGCCGCTGATTAACTTAGTTTTGGTTTAGCGTCAGGAATGGTGTCTCACTGCGGATGTCATTTACCTCTCTACGATACCATGGCACGAAGCTAAGGCAGCAGTCACAACACAAATGACAGCATCCATGTACCCAATATTTCACCGAGTTTATTAACTGAATGTGTATGCATAAGCATTTTCACAACAGTGCTGTTTCCCGTGACCTAGTACCACACAGATGGCAAGTGCGGATACATGCAGGGTATCTTGGGGCACAAGTCACTGCAAACGAGCACTTTTAAAGCATGCGGAACAGTAATAGGCAATGCGGGGCTCCGCGTCCTCTCTATGAAATGAAATGAAATGAAATGAATTGAAATGAAATATTTATTTGCACCCCAGACCAAATCGGAATGGTATAGGGGGGATTTACATAATAGTTATATATATATCCACAAAAGGTTTAGAAATCCAGGACCTCTCGGTATTTCCAGATGTAAATATGGAACATCCGTTAGTAGGTTAAAGTATTCCGGTTTTATCCATTTATTTAGGAATACATACCACATAATACCAAAAACCAAGACTTTGGAAGTCATTTCCAAATTAATATATCCCATTGTCCCTCGAAGAATAAACACGCCCGGTGTTTATTCCACAGAAGACCATGGATGATAGTGAAGGACTTGCAGGTGTTTCAATAGACATGCATATAGCCAGATTGCTTGCAGTCAGCTACACCAGGTAGACTTTTTATTAGCATGCGAATTTGTATATTCATTCTAAAAATGTGTATGTACTTTGAAAACTCTACCTTTATGTTCATGTGACATTTTTCGGAATTAAATAAAAATTCTAATCCCAATAAATTCGTCCTTTACTCAAGATATAGGATGTGTCTAATGCCGTGTTCCCGCTAAGGACTTAATCCGGAATAACGCCATATTGAAGTATGGCATTATTCCTGCTTAACTCTCTAGTGAGAAAGAACACAGCCTAAATGATAGATGGTAGCTGTGTATGCGCATTTATCTGCTTTTGACTACTTGCAACCTTTAGAGCTCTGAACATTCATGCTCCATCATTTATGCTGAATTTATGCTATCAGTTAACCAAACTCGTGCATGGAGTATTTAGTTTCGGCGAGGCTCTAGCATCGGTGAACAATCGTTACGCATGCGCTGTGTAGCAACACGAGTTCCGATGACGGCATAATTTTCTTGTCAAACTGTATGGTACTTATCGATAACCGTTATCGTGTTTTCCCTCAAGATGCGCTTGAAAATGATAAGTGGGCACTAAATCAACTTAGCATGTAAAAATTGCTGATGGTTTATTACTTTATAACACATTGCCTTTACACAATTATTGTACTGTACATAAAAACGTTATTTTCTGTTTCAATGATTGGAAACCTATTCCTGTCATCTATTTTATTTATGTCACGTGCTACCTAAATCCATAATTTACAGGGTGGTTCAAAAGTCAAAAGCGCAGTGCTTGTTCTTAGCACATTTTCAAAATCAAATTCAATGAGTAGGTCTATACTCTATAATTATGCATAGTATTCGTCAATAATTTTTAGATATACTCAGTTGATGCTTCAGTCATTAAGCCCTCACAACTAGCTCCAGCCTGCGAAATCATCCCGCTTCCACCAGCTTAGGAAAACGTGATAATGACAATAACGCAATAACCTTTAGGGGGATTTTCTCATTATTTGCAATTTCTGCTTAGGCGCCCCGAAACTGGATACTGCCCGAAAAATTTCACTATTCTGAAGCTGGCCGGTAGCATACTTTGAGACGTCTGCGAGGAAGTCCAACACTGGGCCATTTGCTCGGATATTTAACGCTTCAAATGCTGTATGTATGCAGCAACAACAGATTAATGAACACATGCCTCATGAGAGGGGAGAAGGAGTTGTCGAGTGAGTGAGAGATGCTCTTAGATTCTTAGTGGATACTAGTTACATCATGCTTGCCTCCTTAATTTATGGAACTGGTCTGACAATCACAGTTATTAATTAGCCAACTGACGTCACTTTAATGGACGCCAATCACCAGAAGACATTACAATCATAAAGCATTGCTTCGAAAAGTGATGTGGTTTAGTGTTCTAATATCTTGTGATCCCAACGCCATTTTCATTTGGTAATTGTCTTCTAGTGATCGACGAGCTGCTCTCTTGAGGATTACCTTTTTATTAGTTCTAACATTATATGACGAGATTAATGGTTCGGATCCATCCTTCATTTGAGTCATCAATTTCTGGTTTCAATAAGAGATCAATAGCCTTTGATTTGTCCAAGTAATACCGCGGTAGAGCTTCAATAGTCTACTACTGGGTGGTCCAATTCTACGATCCAGAATACGCTATCTGTTAAATATGAACCACCACATACAGTAGTCTTATCATGTCTGGCTTGCTCTTGGAAGGCGTTATTTTGTCAAATCTGTTTCCATAGCAGACGAATGACATTGCAGAATTCTTTATCAAAACGTAACAGCATCGGTATTCCCCGTAATCGCGCGATGGAGAGTTTCAAATGATTGGATTCGAACAGGGCAGAATGGCCAGCAGATAGTTATATACGTGTGAAGCTTATGTCATTTGTAACCAACACGACGAGGCCTCAACAATCTGTACATTCCCTATCCTTTATATGGAAAATGAATCGATATTTTAATGAATAATTATTATTATTTCGAATGAACTGGAGTTGAAGGATTATAAGGAATAGAATTTTCATGTAATTGGCCATTGTTTACAGTCGATTAGAATTCATGATAATGATGCCAGGCGGAGGGAAGGAATGGACTTATAGCTTATAACTTATAAGTCGCCCCCATGGCATGCGTATTACATGCGTGTTACATCGACACGTCAATTGTACACTTTCCGTGTATGGTTTCTCATCAGTCAGACTTGTTTATAATTTAGACATTAGCGGCTGATTCATCGCTTGACCTCTATGCACGTTGTCTGTCAAAAAGGTTGAGCAAGCACTTAGCATAGTTCTGAAACTACAAACATTGCCTCAAGACTATACACAACCAACACATACCATGTGTTACCATGACGACTGAATGCGTATTTATAGACTGCATAGCTAATTGCTTTCAAGGGATTCGGCATCTTAACAATTGCTGCAAATTATTAAAACTCTACAGCCACTACAGCCACCGCAGCCACACATACCACCGCCAATGCCACCGCTGCTACTACTACTACTACTACTACTACTACTACTACTACTACTACTACTACTACTACTACTACTAATAATAATAATAATAATAATAATAATAATAATAATGATCTTTATTTGACGAGGGTAAATCGTCAGTTGCCTGGCGTTAACGAGGCCCTCAAACATAGATACACCATAGACAATACTATATAATAATATACACTACATGTTTGTGTAAATACAGAAAAATACTAAGATTGCTGCATGAATAAAAGCATTATTAAAATTTATTTGCTTGGATTCATAATTCAACAAATTCACTCGTCACAACACTCATATAGACACGAATAAACGCATACATTTACAGACAATTTTTATTGTATATAATATGTACGTATTTAAGTATAATTTAATAATGAGAAATCAACGCATAGCAATCAAGTTAGACACAGCAACACCACCATTTCAGCATAAGGGGCCCAGCACAATTGATTATGTAAATTATTTTATATTTTGGGACTAATTTGACGGGAAGATATTGCCGCCCTATACAGCAACCACTTCCGGTCAAATCCGCCTACAAATATTCTGCATAGTATTCGTTACAATGGATTAATTCATTGTAAGCTAAGCTTCACCCACCTTTTCCTGCGTTGGGATCGATCGAACAGGGAACTCCCTAAATCTGAATCTTAAATTCCAGAACTCTATGCCTGTGCTGTGCTGTAGGTAAGTTGATTGAATACTTTGAAACCGATTTGACCGGAGGCCTTTGCTACCTATATGGCATCAACAGCGCCCAGTCAAATCGGTTCCAAATTATCCAACAGAATGTTTATTAAGTGGTAAATCCATACACTTCCTACAGCTTTGCGGACTATTAAGCTTTCATGATGCACTTAAATATGTCGGTTACAATGTAATTGATTGTAACGTCAGCCTGCATTTGATGGAATTCATTATGACGTCATATATTTCGTTGACGAATTCGATTCATTAATTGTATAAGAATTTGTTACGGTTTACCGGTTTCGAATGGCTCATAGATGCATTATATAAGAAATAAACATAGGCTTAATTTACCAACAATCAATTATGAACTAAAGAGCCATATCGATGGAGTTTAATATATATAAATGATCACATCTCGACTTTTGATTTTTGAGGCAGGCGTGTGCGTATAGCTTACAAGAAAGGACACTGACTTGCCCTGACTTGTTAGCCACGCGCACGCAGCGCTTTAAAAAATATACTACTACTACTACTACTACTACTACTACTACTACTACTACTACTACTACTACTACTACTACTACTACTACTACTACTACCACCACAGACCCAGCAACTGCAGCCATGGCCACCGCCACGGCGGCTGCTTTCGCCGCCTCCCTACCTCTACTGCTACTGCCACTGCCACTGCTACCGCTACTACTTCTACTACTACTTCTACTACTACTACTACTACTACTACTACTACTACTACTACTACTACTACTACTACTACTACGTGGACGACTGCGATTGCGACTACTACTACTACTACTACTACTACTACTACTACTACTACTACTACTACTACTACTACTACTACTACTATCAATGCTCCTACGGCTGTTGTTGCCAGTCATATTGTCATCACTCATACGCTGCCGCTATCACCACATGATGATCACAGCACATATTGGTATGTATATAACATCGAATCATAAAATGTCTTTAAGCTGCTGGAGCAGTGTACTTTGCTCAAATTATCTAAAGCCTTCAGATATTCACTGCACCCGAAGTTGTGTTACGTAGTTGAGATCCGTTTCATCACAATAGCTGTTATTTCGAATTGTTACCTCGGGTCTTGGTAAATTTCTTACTAGTTTGTATTACTTTTTGTTTATCACTATACTTCTTCACTCCCGAGGGTTCTTACAAACTATGAGCGACAATATATAGTGACAGGTGCGACATCTTATGATCTCAGAATTAGCATTGTTTTTGATCGATCGATCGATTGGATTTTCTGATCATTTCATCGGAATTTACCATCATATTTCTGACAATTGTTCATGTAAGACCATTTTGTCAAGAACAAGAAAGTTGTCGCTCATAGGCAGGATGGCTGTAAGGAGGATACCAATCACAAATCAGGCGTTGTACGCGTTGTAATAAATTGTTGCCACCATATGTCGCAAGCAAGCAACTTCATAACGTGAGAGATAAAATAATATGTAATGGTCTAATTAATGTTTTGCAATGGATTATAAGCTTGCTTGTGTGATAAATGTCGTTATTCTAAATCTGGAGGTATCCAGCCGGAAGTATCCAGTCAAACATGAGTTTGTACTTTAACATCGGTCGCGAACCCACCAAACCAAACACCAATAGTTTTTCTATGTAGCAATTGTCTACTTTGTAACAGAAAGAGATGGCTCACAATGTACGTCCAAACAACTCACTCGTGAACTTTGGAAGACCACCTAAATCTACGTTAGTATAACATACAAAATGCATTTCAGAACTTGGGCACTGGTTGAAATTGGAAATGACATCGTATCTTGTCATAAAATAAATACTGTAAATGACAATCTGGAGTTCATTGAAGAGGATCCGCTCGGAGAGTGAACTGAGAATCATCAATAAGCATCAATAAGTATGACAGCACCTGCTAATCAAATAACCGCCACGGGTGCCCAATACTGCGATCAAATTACACCTACTTAAATACCGTTGCTATGACTTCGTGAGCGAGGATACCTGTTTTCACCGCTAGAATCATATGGAAATCTCTTTGTAGTATTTCATATCTGATATTCAATTCTCAGGTCCGCGATCTACATGGTCACAGACATCATAATTAGGTGCCAGTATTGCGGAAAGTGGTGTCTTCGGTTGCATCCCAAGACCAAACCAGTCCAAATTAATTGTTCCACGACCCATTCATGGATGGCGGTCTTCGAGAGTGCATGATTGAATCCCAAGTTGAAAATGCCGCCAGTCGGCAGGATCTTGGATTATCCTTCAAATGGTCGGCCCGCTCCAATTCCATGCAGTTCAGGTGAGAAACAACATGATTAAGAACATAAACACGAGAACCTATATCAGTTCCTCTAGAACAGACTCTTAGCCGAAGAATCAAAAGTGATTTTCGCCCATCAGGTGCTGCTAAATATAATGTTATGTTGCGGCAGATAACATAATGGACTACTTAGTCGATTCAAACTGTAAACGATATCAAACACAATGATGTGATTTAAATACCTGGCCCTCGTTGAACTATGACCATTGGATGGAGTATACATATTTCTCGTTCCGATGAGATGTTCCAGGCTATTGATGCTAACCAGAACTATCTAAACATCTGGTATCCAGATGTTAACCAGATGCAAGAATAAAGATGCTAACTCCAGAGAATGCGTACTAGCTGAATATTTACCTTATCACTGTCGATTGAAAAATGACTCTAGTGAGCTTTTGTGCCGGGATAACGGTTGTGAAGCAATTTTCCCATATGGAGATTGGTGATAAGAAACTAGTCCTCCCATACCACAAATCTAACTTAATTTACCTAGTTCAATATCCCTGAGTATGGAGTTTAGCCTCGTGCCATGCGTGTAGGTAGATCATCGTTGGATATGCTGTAGCACATAGCTTTCCAGCTCTCATCGCTCTCTGAATGTGTGTACATAATCTCGCATAATTAAGTGTTCATTTTTATGTTGTTAGTCCATTGCTGTTTGGTGCAATCGGACAGGTAGAAAATATACGATCCGGTTCATACATCTATATCTTCCACCTGTACTTAGACAAAATGTTGCACAATACAATTTCCATTTGACGTCATACGCCCACAATTTCCTTCAACTAACTGGTTTCCCAAAATGTTATCATTCGTAACAAGGTTATACATTGGGGTCTCCCTTCTTCAGACATGGCAGCCCATCCTGCTGCAACTGCAAATCAAGTTTCAGCAGACAACAGAATAAAACAGGCAACCTTGGAATATTCCATATCATTGATCTACTGGAACTACATCCCTTGCATTGAGGTTGCCAATAACGGTTTTTCACCAGGCCACAAACCAACCGGGTACGTGAGAGATCATTCCATAAACCGTTATTTCACAAATACCTAGTCATAAATGTCGCTACCTCCAGTGCTAAGACTATTTGGATATGTGTTGGTGGAAGACTGGGTCCTACGCTCCCGCTTTCCCACAACTCCATGATGAGCTCGGTTATTCACAGTTCAGTGTTCTCACCCACCAAGACATTGCTATATTTCGTTCAGAATCCATGAATTTTGCTGGATTCATATCATAGCGTATTGCGCTTTGGATGGAATGGTCTGGGAAGGACAATGTGTATGAATTACTGTTACCCGGTCTCCAAGGAAGTGACAACAGGTGTGGCAAGCTAAACATATTGTCACTTCACAAGTACCGTCTGGAAGCCGTTGACTCTAGGTATATCTCCAAGGCGTTGGACGTAAAACACTCGATGATTGAAACTGATATGCTTCCAGCTCAGATCACACTTGTACGGTAGATTTGTGATAGATACGCCCATCCCACTGGATCTTATCTCTTCACTATGCAATCTGACCTATGAGAATCAGAAATTAATAAAGACGACTTAGTTTATACAGAATCAAAAGCCCCTGCTCTAAAGGCAGAACACTCCACCCGGAGGAAGGAGTGATGGCGAGCGAGCCAACGGGACGCCATGACTGAAACATTCCTGCGACCTCCTCGGTTTTACAATGTTACTTGTTTTAGCAAGGAGTGAATCACCACGGGATATGTAAAATGTCCATGGAATCACGGTGACCAGTTGAATCCAGTCACCCACACACGCACGCACGCACGCACGCACGCAAGCACGCGCGCACGCACGCACGCACGCACGCACGCACGCACGTACGCACGCTCGCTCGCACACATGCACGCACGCACGCACGCACGCACGCATGCACGCGCGGAGGCAACAGAGAAAGACAGCACTAACTGCCGCCTCCGCCTCCGCCTCCGCCTCCGCCCCCTCCCCAACACACACACACACACACACACAATTAATTCAAATATTAAATTTTTCCAAAGAAAACATCCAAGGACCCCGGTGAGCAATGTGTCCCAATGAACACCGAGTATGCTGTGACGCGCGACCACTGGATATTATAGTGTCTCATATTCCCGATTAGGCAGTTATCACGCGCACGGCATAGATTTTTCACCTGGTCAGGACGATCGTGTAATTGGGTGTATTTGGGTCCCGAAGATGGACGTTGATATTGCTGTTTAGGGTCAACGGTCAAGGTTAGCAGTTTTTGTTTTTTGGCTCAAGTGTTCAATGGATATACTAGAAGTGACCCCATAACAATACTTAACGGCAGGTTCACAAAAATAGTCAGGATGTTGTCCATGCGCTCCCAAAGAATCCCGTTGAGTCTCAGGTCAATATGACCCAGTAGCGCCAAAGTTAACACGTAGGGGTAACATTTACCATTTTGGTTATGGCAGGAATGAACTTCCTTTGTCAGGTATGGTAAACACATATGCCAGAAGATACCTCATTCTACCCCATACGGTCAGGGTCATTTCGTCAGGAGCTCAGGTCCTAATTAAATGGCATCAAAATTACCAGGTTTTTTTATTTTAGCAGAAATTAACACCCGTTCATTATACACGTCCAATATTCATGTTAGAATACACATATTTGTGTCCAAACACCTCGTGTGGGTCAAAATTGATAGAGTATTTTTGTTTTTTGGCAGAAATCAACTCCCTTGCCGGAGAACGTTTAAAATTATTTTTCTTTGCAAAATTGTCGCCAATAGTATGTTGATCGACTTGAACTGTAATCATCTTCCAGGGCTTATAAGCCGTATAAGGCTTATAAGATGCGATCTCATCTTTATTTAAAATTTGCTTTTGAGAAATCATCTTTTCTGTGACGAAGGTCGCCCCATCGCCCCTGTCCCCTACTCCCGCCAACCCCGACCACATTCCGTCGCAACCCCTGGGATATTGTATGGTAGCAATTTTTACTATCTACGTAAAATTTGGTGGATGCCTAGCACCATTTAGGCCCTCTGGATCCATGAAAGATGAACCCAGGGGTGGAGAGAGAGAGAGGTGCCTTCATGGGATTCAGAGATATGTAATCCTAAAGAAGCATTTTTTGTAATCACAATACATGATATTTATCGGGTGGTGAGAAATGCGAAATTAATTCACTTCAATCAACATTTTATCAGTAAGAAAATTTCCGCAATAAACTCCTAAAATGTTGCAACATCTTTGCTGCAATTCCAAAATTAGTAATTTTCACCCATTTCTGCGATTCCATAATGCACGTTACAATGGATGAATCCACTTTTAGCTTTTCCCCGTCCATCTTTGACTAAGCTCCGCCCATGCATCGCAGGGGTGGGTGGTGTTGTGATCGATTTATATACTTTGAACCCTGACTCACCAGAATCCCATTTTCAAGAAAACTATACAGCTGAACTGCTGAATGTTTTGAAAACAATTGTCTATTGTTGCTGCCTATGGCAGTGCCTATGACAGTAACCACGACCAGTTAAATTAGTTTCAAATATTCAGGAAAATGTTTAGTAATTAGTGAAATCATACAATTCGTACAACTGACGGACTATTCAATGTTCTCGATGGACTTCGATACGTCAATTATTACGCATTTTGATTATAACGTGCTGTCTACGTGTGAGGAAATTGATTATGACATCAGATACTTGATCGGCAGATCGGATTCATCCATTTATGCTGACAATAGCCCAATATACCCTCCACAAGGAGTCGTTTACAGAATTAGAATCGGCCAATTCGTTCGCGAGATAATCTCATTTTAATGGGAATCTTTTTTCCAAAGTCAAATGTATTGCGAGCCTGTCTGATGTGGTTTAAACCTACAGAGATGGTATACAGTATGCTATGATGTTCAACCTTTGATTGAATCAGCAGGCTTCCATTTACTATACAGCACGTAGATTTATTGTTGATTCAGCAAACATGTTCTAGTTTCAATTTATAATCTCATTTATCCATTCCATTTGTACAAAGTTATAACATGTATTCATACAGATAATTTGGGCGTCTTTGTGCACTCATGCTGGTGTCTCACGTAAAACGTTTAGGACCCTCTCCATATTACGCCTAGCATCCAATATGAGCTCTATTCATTAAAAGGTGCATATGCACAGCAAAATGACTGAAATTAAAATTGTTTAAATTGTATACTTTTAGAGGCTTACGGTGTGGGTCTAGATGGAATGAAACGAAATAAATCTTAGCATATGATCATTTCATTAGTATAAATTAATAAAAGTTTTAAGTTGTGGATATAAATTAGGGACTCGTGCCTCTATTTCAAATTCACAACTAAAAATACGAAATTTATTTATGTGGAATGAAATCATCATATGCTAAGATTTATTTCGTTTCATTCCATCGAGGCACACAATTTAAGGCTGTAAAAAGCATACAATTTTAACACTTTGATTTGCACGTGTTTTGATGTGAATGTGCACCTTTAACACGTAACTGGGTTCTAGGATTGAGAAGGACTAGCATGCTTAGTGCTAAAGGTATGCTTGGAAGAAATACGAATTAACTGCTTTGACTTGAAAATACGCCTAAATTGTGTAATCTAGGGTCTTCTAAATGATACATGTTACGCTATTCGTAAAATAATTTTGAGAAATCCCATATATGCTGTATCGGTATGAACAATTTCGTTTAGAAATCAAGAATGTTCGGTATATTGTAAATAAATGTAGAATTCATGATGCATAGGCCTACCTATCATGGTTATTTAATTATGTGCACGCTTTTCTACATATATACGCTTCATTACAAACCACATTTTAGTACGAACGTTTGTTAAATACAAATAAAATCAGGCCTCGTTATAAAATGTACCACCATTGAATAGTGATGTCATTATTAGGCATATAACATGAGGACCACAATCGGGTATAAGAAAACGCTTAAGACAGACTAGTTTCAATTAATCTACTTCAGCCAGTATCCATGTTTAATGGTCACCTTCTACTCCCTAGATTAACGAAATTAGAAGACAAATACCTGGACTTAGACCATAGATTATGTAGACTAAAACGGACCTGTGGTTATTTACCGAGCTCTAGCGAATGTTCGTAGTTCCCGTCAAAGTTATCAAGTGGTATTTTGAAGAGCTTAGGATCTTCTCCGCCTTGGAGGTGAATTTGTTCGAACATCAGGTTCTACTATTATAGCCAGTGCACTGCTTCTTGTACGTGTGTCTGGATTTGATCCACTTTGTCAAGTGTGAATACTGGTGTCGGTTTAACTGTTTCGAAATCTCAAATACAAGACACCCATGCAATTGTGTTATTGAATATCTGGAAATTAAGTTGGCATTCAGTTATTGCTACTACTGTCGGCAGCAATTCCCATTTTATATATAATCGTAAAAACATATTAAGCTGGATATTTACTGAGTTGTAAATAATATTTTGTTGTTTTGTTACTCTGGTTCAGAGTGTTAAAGGGTGTGTGATGACAAGCAATATTTCTGGGATTATTCAGAGGATTTTCTAAGGAAAACAGGCTCAGTGTGCGGATCAAGTGAGGATGCTCCTGTGTATAATTGATCGAAGACCCGATCATGGCCGATGACGAGGTTACTTAGTTCGTGTAGTGAAAAGAAACTTCGGGATGTTAGAGTAAGGTTAATAGTTGGATTTTTGTAAAATTTATCTTAAAATAATTTACTAATCGCACCAAATGTCTCGTTTAAAAGACACAAAATGAAGCAGGAAATAATAATAATAATAATAATAATAATAATAATTATTATTATTATTATTATTATTATTATTATTATTATTATTATTATTATTATTATTATTATTACTATTATTATTATTATTATTATTATTATTATTAATTTTTTTTATATTATTATTATTATTATTATTATTATTATTATTATTATTATTATTATTATTATTATTATTATTATTAATCGCTTAATCCTAAAATTTAAATATACCGAAAAATCGTGTAACCTGATGTCTGACGTTTTATTTAAAAACATAACCAAATAGGCCTACTCCTATATGAGAATACCCTATAGTTTATTGAATGTTTGAAAATTTGTTTTAAATATTTAGCCAAAAATGTGCTAATTAATAATAACAATAATAATAATAATAATAATAATAATAATAATAATAATAATAATAATAATAATAATCTTCTTCTTTTCGATCGCTGGTATCACACTTGGAGAGCCGTTCTCAAGATGAAATCTGTGGTTTTCTGCAGTTCTTCCACAGGCCCATACAGCTTTTCAAGAAAAGAGGTTGACAAAGGCCAGATCTCTTCTCTCAGCAGCTGGTACGTACTGCAACATTGAAGTATGTGCTTTGTGGTCTGTTCTGCGTCTCCACAAGGACAAGCGGGCGATGTCGTAATGTGGAACCGCCTGTACATGTGTTGGTTTAGTCTGTTGTGTCCAGTTCTGAGACAAAAAATGGTCACTTGCTCTGGCCTCGAGAGATGATGGTAGACATCTTCTGATTGAGGTGTTCTATAGAGTGACTTGATGATAGTCTTCATCTCTGTATGGGTAACCATGTTTTCTGTTTGATTCTCTTCTGCACCCATCTTTGCCATCTTGTCTGCTTCCTCATTTCCTTGGACTCCACAGTGTGAGGGGATCCACTGCAGTGCTATCCGAAAGCATTTGATGGTTTGTAGTGCTTCTTCAAGTTGTGGCAGCTTAGCTTTGGTAATAATAATAATAATAATAATAATAATAATAATAATAATAATAATAATAATAATAATAATAATAATCAAAACACTATTTGTCTGCGATACGGATGTATGATAAATTAGACATATTAATTTTAAATATGACTTTGAAAACAGAAATAATCCACTCAAAAGATCTAAGCTAATTTAAGCTTTAGCGAATCTAAACACTCTTGAAAGAAAATCTTCATCTTTGCCACTAACTCATTTCACCCTGTGCTCAAAATAGTACCTATTGTAGGCTATTATTAAAATCCTGCTCAGTATTTTTGAAAACAATTCGACTTAATTTCGTTATTGCATCAGGCAGCTATATCTTGGAGTTAATTTACCATCTGGAAAAATATTCAGGGGGTTTCATATTTCGCCCCCGTGAAAGACGTTTCTACAATAATTAGACTGAAAAGGGTGCCTAACGTGAACAAATCTTTTATTTCATTTATAACCAACGTTGATATTTCTATATGTTTGTACGCGATTATCGTCCGTGACTTTTCCTGAGTTTTCGGGATCAGGTTCTTTGTGGGCGGCGGTCAGTATGAGCTTACAAGCACGTCTCCGGTAAAAGTATCTCAATTGGATCTCTGACTTTTCGACTTGTGTTTCTGTAGGAGCACTTAATAGTCAGAAGTAAATAATTAAAAATTAATAAATTAACAGAGTAAAAATTAAGAAATTCAATAAGAGTTAAGTAAACGGATTTAATGATTAACGATAACTTATTGAAAATAAATAAGCAAAATTATCTAACTAAGCAATCCAACGTAAATATATGGATATAGCTCTAAGATAAATGCATAGATTAACAGAAATTTATTATTATTATTATTATTATTATTATTATTATTATTATTATTATTATTATTATTATTATTATTATTCATGCTTGAGTAATTCAATAACTTAATGCATTAGAAGATGGGTCAGTAATGGCATTTGTCTAAAGGTTCATTTGAATTTTCTCAGCAGTCACGTAAAATCTTTGGCCATTTCAATCATGGTTTGAAAATCCCGCTGGTGTATAATCAAGTCTGCATATCAGATGTCGTAATGCGGCTTAAGTGGTCACAGGGCTGACCGGTCCGGACATCAGACTTGCAATTTAGATGACGGGTAGTGATAGTGTACGTGGATACTAATCAGTTAGAATCGGCCGGGTTGTCAAGTTCGAATAGTTATTCGTCCAACATGCATTACTGCTTCATTTTCAGAAAGACAGATACATGATAAATTTCTTTTAGAAGTTTCCCAACCACGCGCTTTTGAACCAATCATGAAAGCGCGCGCTACTGTGGACAAAAAAGGTGTACACTAATTCCAATTGGATAAAACTAAGCCAATTTTTTAGCAGTAGTTTGGAACTCATCCATGTATTTCTATTAATTTTAGAAAGAAAATTAAGATATCTACAACACTATCTGGTTTTAAGCAACACGTTAGGTCTCGGACATCTAATTTTTATTCTTGAGCCTTAAAATAAACCGAGATTCAAATGAAGTAAAAGCTATAGTGGAAATGTGCAAATAATTCGATACATTTTAGGAAACAGTATATTGACTTAGAATTTAAATTGCTGCTAAATTAATTAAATAAAAAAGATATACTTTGGATACTATTACGTTTTCGGCTTATGATCCGAATTTATTTGTAGAAAGGGTGTATTTGTTAATAGTTTGAAGACGTCTAGATCTGTACTTAATAAATCTCACACAAAATATGGGCATTATAAGAACATCACTATTCGGCGTTAAAGGCACACATTGACACCAGAATTCCATAAAATAAAATTTGTTAAACTGTTAGACGAAATAAATCTTAGCATATATGATGGTTTCATTCTGCATAAATTAAAATAAAGATTTTAGTTGTGAAATTTAATTAGGGATCCGTGTCTATAATTTAGTCTATTTGGCCGTTGAACCATGAAGTACCAGTCAGCACGTCAACTTCGCAGTGATCATGCACCTAAGCTGCTGAATATTTTGAAACTACTTTGACTGGAAGCTGATGCTGCCATAGGTTTCAGAATAGTTCTTATGCCTTTAAGATATTATTGTATCTGGTCTATCTGATTGAAATGGCAAAAATCGTCAATGACTATAGAAAGTTCTTAGAGAAAAAGGGTATGGCCTTTTGTATGCGCGCCCGTTGATTGGATCAATGCAACCAATTCGTGTATGTCTCGAGTTTATTCATGTTCTGTTGAATGGATGAATCCCATCTGCTCCTCAAATGTATGAAATCATAATCAATTACGTTACATGTAGACTGATGAATGGCGTAGTTAAGTCCGTCAGTAACCTTTAAATGTCCGTGAGTTATAAGAGTTGTATGTCTTTACTATTTAATAAATATTTTATTGAATATTTTAAAACTAATTTGACTGGATGCTATTGCTACCATAGGCGCCAACAATATCTGGTCAAATTAGTTTCAAAATTTTCAGCAGCTTACAATTATAGTCACCTCGATATTGGGATTCTGCGAATTCTTGTTCGGTCGGTCCCAACACGGGCAGATTGTGGGTTGCGTTTAGCTTAAAATGGGCGGGGTATAGCTAAAAGTGTTTTCATCCATTCTCAACCCCTTTTTGAAGAACAATCGTTGAAAAGTCGAACATCCTAAAGATCTTCATCTTTCATGCGTTTCGTCGACGTTGTATGAACGATAGATAACCTTCCGTCTCGGTGGGTTGTAGCAGCGGTACCAACATCCTACGAAGCGTGCTTCTGTCCCGGGCTAACGCCAGGAGACAGTCTCCTTATAGCCGTGTCTAATTAGCCAGCAATCAGATATACCCTAATGGTGATGCACGTCGGTGTGAATTACTGTCCAAGATGGATGCATAAAGACGGACTAATTAGCGACAGCTCGGCACTATAACCTGACTCCATGTTTATGTTGGTGAAGATTAGTGAGCTATGGGTGGTGGAGTTGTGCTGTTGGCAATGGCCGATAGTGGTGGGCGATAACCCATCCAGTTCCACCCATTCAGAAACTATGTACTAGTATTCAATTGTTTATTTTACAATGTTTGGTGTTCATTCTAAAGGTGCTACTGTTGCAACGGTAGTGTTTTCTGAAGAAGCAGCAACAGCAGCAGCAGCAACAACAACAACAACAACAACAACAACAACAACATCATCATCATCATCATCATCAGCAGCAGCAGCAGCAGCAGCAGCAGCAGCAACAGCAGCAGCAGAAGCAGAAGCAGATTTTAATAATATTCTTTTCAAGACTTTGATTCAGGTTACTCCTTCAAGATTCCCATAAAATTGTGGCCGTTACTTGCAATAATATAATTTTACCGCGACGTGGAAGATTGAGTAAGTTTGACACTAATTACAAGCCCTATATTTAAATGACTAATAGCATTCTGTGAAGAGAACATTATGTTTTATTATGGTAGGTGCATTTTGTTATTATTAAGAATTTTGACAGAATGTTTAGCCTGTTTATATTGTAGGACCATTGAAATAAATATAAGGTGATGTATTTCATGTTTTTGACCCCGTGAGCGCCAGAGCGTGTGTTAGGATATATCAGCACGTTCTTGAGCGCGCACAGTAACAGGTTGAGAAAATAATTGCAAATTAAAAGATAAAGGTAGCGATGCCCGATTGCTGTCAATGTTACCCCGATTATATGGAAGGAATCACGATATCAAATAGTATCTTAATTAAATGAGAGCACTTGTTTTCTGAGAGGGATTAGTGAAATATCGTCTGCATGCGAAGTGTGGGATTTAGCATTTTGCTTCAATTAAGCAAGGTTAATCTCAGAAAGTATCTTCAACATTGACGACGAAAGCAGACGATTCGAAACGGCAAGTATTTCTACTCTCAACTACTGCGCGCATATATGTATATGGAGTCGTACTGTCTCAATCATTTGACTATTTTGGATATAATCTAACTGAAAGCTGTTTCTGCCTATGGTATGTGTATGTCAGAACTAATTCAGACTGGATATATCGCTGGACGGGTTAAGAAACTATGGGATCAATACTCCCGGTTCTGTAACCAATTTTCTAAAAAAAAACTAGGAAATTGTTTGTAATCGATGTTCTACAAAATCCCACAATGAACCCCGCTTCGCTATATCTTTTCGTCTCTACACCAGCCGCAGCCGATCGAATTGGCTTGAATTAACCTTAGAATCGCTGTCGCAATCGCAATGCTTCAGTTCTTGCGAACTTGATAACCACTCAATTCTGAAACTGCTGTATGTTAGAAACATCTGTGATCTCTCCTATAAGGGTTAATATTTATTCTAAGTTACCAAATCCCGACAAGCGGGTGACAGATTGGATTCCCGGTGAGAGTTTTTCCGATCAAATACCGCGGATGTTGTTGCATTAATTACGAACGCTTGGCGATTGTACCAATTCCTTTCGTTCTATCGCAGTTGATCCGGGATAATTTTATGCATTTTCCGATTCAGCTCTTACGAAATTACGAACCTTTAGAAAAGAGCTACTACGGATTAGCTGAAAATCATGACTCCTTACAAGACATATTCCCTCGCTTTCGTTTTAATCAAGTGGTTTCCTGAACGAACAGTGGAAATAATTCGACTGCTTTTGCAATTATTCAGGGGATTAATGTTAATAATTTCTTAATTTAGCCAGAAAAATATGTTTGCTAAGCGCAGGTGAATAATATTTGTTGTTAAATAATAATGGGAAATAGTGCTTGTTTAGTTTAATTTAACATTGATTCCTGAAGTAAATAAACTATATCTATTTATAACGGTACAGAAGTATAGCATATAATAATATTACGATGGGTGAATAATGTATGAATGGATGGATGGATGGATAGATGGATGGATGAAGGGGAGAGGGTAGGCGGGTGGGTCGATCGGTACGTGGGTAGTTGGATGAATGGATGGATGGGGGGGGGGGAGGGAGGGAGGGAGTGAGTGAGGGACGGAGGGAGGTAGAGGGATTGCTGTATGGAGGGATGAGGAATGGAGATATGGGCAGATGGGTGGATGGATGTTGGATGGATGGATGGATGGATGGATGGGCGGGTGGGCGGGCGGGCGGGCGGGCGGGCGGGCGGGCGGGAAGGCAGGTGGTGGGTAGGTGGGTGGGTAGGTGGGAGGATGGGTGGATGGATGAATAATATGAATCAATGAATGGATGAATGAATGAATGAATTAATTAATTAATTAATTAATTAGTCAAGAAATAAGGCAATCAACCGTCTGCCACCTGCCTGCCCACACACCCGCCGGCCTGACCAACCAAATGAGTGGTAATATAAATGACTGAACGAACGAACGACCGAACGACCAAATGACAGACCAAACACTTGATCACGCCCTCGCTCGCTCAATCGCTCGCCCGCACGCTCGCTCGCTCGCTCTCTCGATCGCTTAATCAATCGATCTCTCGCTCAATCGTTCAATCAATCGAATGATCAATCGATCAATAAATCTGTTAATCAATCAAAATCATAATAGTCCGAGTCAGCCAATCAAGTAATTGGTCAGCCAGCTAGCGAACCAACACACGCATCAATCCATCCATCCATCCGCCCGCATGCCCTCCCGCCAGGTCCCTAATGAATCAATCAATCATTCAATTGAACGACCCACCTATCGACAAACTGCCTGACCAACACATTGATCAACAGACCAACCAACCATCCAACCGACCAATCAACCAACCAACCAACGAATCAACCAACCAACCAACCAACCAACCAACCAACCAACCAACCAACCAACCAACCAACCAACCAACCAACAAACAAACCAACGAACGATCCATCCAACCAACCAACCAACCAACCAACCAAACAACAGACGGACCGACTGACTGACTAACCGATCGACCGACCGACCATCCGATCGACTGATCGACCGACCGATTGACCAACTAACTGACCAACTGGCCGACCGACCAACCGACCGCCAGACTGATTGACTGACTGACTGACTGACTGACAGACAGACCAATCGACGGACCAATCAACCGACCAACTAACCGACCAAACGACAAATCAACCAATCAATCGACCGACCAACTGACCAACCGATAGACAAACCAACCAATCAATCGACTAACTAACCGACCCACCGATCCATCAATCCGCAGATCCACTGACCCACTAACAGACCAACCAACTGCCCGACCAATTGACTGACTGACCCTCCGGCCAGCCAGCCATTGCTAAACGAGCACATGAATGGCCCGTTTAATATGTAACCTATACAATTGTCAAACGAAGCAAATTCACTATTGTTGCGGTATATGTATATTGATATTCACAAGCTTGGCATTAATATATGTCTTACTTGCCCAAACAAAATACTTCAATTTGTGTTGGTTTATATGTATGTAAATGCCGGGCATTATCGCCAGCGCCCATATGTCTGCACATGTCCGAAAAGGTTAAATAAAATTAGTAGCCATTGACAAAGATGTTAATTTATATCAAATTCCACTAGAGAAGTGTCAGCCGTGATCGAGATAAGTATTTCAAAATCTAAACTCGTGTTGAATGGTAAATACCTGCCGTGGGTAATGTATATGGTGATATATACACACATTTACTATTGAATTACCTAGCAGGCTATCTCGCAATCTCCTTACATTGTTCTGCCTACATAAGCATGCTTTTGTGCTCGTCTTGACCTTTATATATCGCTCACCTTCTCTCAATATTCAAATTTTTTATGGACATAATGTGTGGTTATGTTACACGATGTATTGCTGTAAGTTGTCAGTGTCACAAACCGCAATTACTGCGCGGCCAAGACGAATAAGACAATTTTCCCGTCGCATCCTATTGTATTGGTTGCTGTAGCGTAATGGGCTAGTCTATTGCCGATACATACGCTATGTCAACATGTCAAGGTTCTTTAGAGGCTGCATTGCATAGGATAGGAATGGCGTTTTCCATTATGAAAACAATATTGGGACAAGCTGTTGCTGTCATAGGTAGCAGCAATACATCACATAAAATCAATTTTCAAAATTGACACCATATAGCACGCAATATGTAGCCAGCTAATCCAAGCTAACAATCCAAAGGTGAAAGGTTTCGACAAGTTACAGAGTACCGCCGACCACAAAAGGTGAGTCAAATACAGTGTCAATTCTCCCAACTTTTGGCGCCTGTAATGTCACTCTGAAATGTGTCTCTATCCTCTCTCTAGCCACACCAAGCTGGCTCCAGAGAGCTGCCACAAATCGTGTTAATATCGACATTTGTACTAAATGGTGTCAAACCAATGTCTCGGTAGTCTACACAGCTTATCACATTTGAATACCATATAGATTACGCTTTACATAAAAGGTAGACCTGGAAATGGATTTTTGGCTTAATGCTAATGGTAGTAAGAACATATATATATATATATATATATATATATATATATATATATATATATATATATATATATATATATATATATATATATATATATATATATATATATATATATATATAAATATTGCATCAAATGTCCCCAATAAACTGACAAAAATACGTGGATATTAAATGCAATTTGATACTAAACGATGACTTTTCATTCGAACAACTGTCGGCAAGAACATGTGGCTTGCTTGAGGTTTTGATTGAATAGCAGGTGTATGCAGTGTACTGTGATTGTTAAAACCGTGATGCGGACAGACATGTCGATATTGATGTTTTCTAGTTTATCATTGTCATCAGCTTTCATGCTGGACGTATAAGTAATAGGTTCCGACGCGTGACGTTAATTTCAGCAAATAAATCTATGTCAGCGTATTGCCTGAGTTCAGAAACTGCATTTTACCATATACACCGAAATCGACTTTGTTCGGTTATGCGATGGTGGTCTCAATACACATTTGTCAAACGTATAACGTCTCTAAAATGGATTTTGTACAAGAAGATTTCTCTAGAGTAATCAGGTCAGTGAAAACAATGCGTTTATAGTATGGCTTGTATCTACGCAGTGGTGGAAGGCCAGTAAGCAATTGAAGGAATTAAAACCAGAATTCAATATGGGCGTGGTTGCAATAGGCAAAATAGCAAGTCAATTCATTGATAGTTTGTTTTCTAAAATGTTTTACGCTTACATAATACATCTTGTGCGCCTATGTACCATGTGTAGTGTTTTTATGTCCATCTACGCGAGACCACACATATTTTAGATGGAGATAATATCAGAATGTAGACAGTCACAAAGCATACGTATTGCACATTATTTATGGTTTATTTTTCAATTAAATTGGTGAATGCAATAATGTGCAATTAAATTGCATGTATTTTACTGTATGAAGATTGCATTTAGATTCATTGCTAAATGTGTGGAAAATAATCTTGTATTATAAAAGATAAATGAACTTAGTTAGATTTGACACGAGAACTATTCAATTGCGCTGCCGTTCATATTTAATGAGGTTCTTCATGTTTTACTGGGCGTGTATGCATTGAAGACATTGCGCCAAATAATGTGAATTTATGGCAAATTGATTGCCGTTGAGTGAACTAAGGACGAGGCAGGTTTATTCTGATAGCATCCCTGGCCCGGCTAGCATTTTGTCTTCGCCGCGTCCTGTCTTTTTAGTGATAACATATTATTGATCATCTGCAAAAACAAAATGCTGGCACAGCACTGTAATAAATGACGATTGTCATAATTGTATAAAGGTGTTAGTTCATCAACGAGTTAGAGAAACTACTTAGTGCAACCTACGCAAAGGACATAACTAGATCTGAGACCCGTTCCCATTGTATATTTTCGTGCAATAACATATGCTTAAATCAAAATATATCTGGGTGAAAATGATACTTAAAATCTTGGGATTTTCAATCTACGAAGCTTTATGTAGTTATGAAACGAATTCCCAAAAAAACATACAGAGATCAGCAACATAACCTCAGTTCAATTAAAACAAAAATTTAATCACAAAACCTTTATATTACCTTAATAAAGACTTATTGCTCTTATGGAGACCGATGCTTAAATATAAGTAGCCACAACTATGTAATAGATGCAGCCAAGGAAAACGACATTTATTTCGGCGTAGCACCAAATCTGTCTATGCTATAAATAAATGTAAGCTAACAACTATTAGGTTTTTTTCATTTACCGCCGTTACAAGGATCCAAAACTTTGTGAATGAAGTAACCGGCAATACCGCATGTACTATAGCGCCAATCTTGCTAGAAAATTGAGATCCTAATATTGAACATTACCAGAACACTTTTATTCTCAAGTGAAATCATGATTTTATTAGAAATACGAAGATTCAATCATTCCCGTAAATAGAGGTGGGTGGGTGGGTGGGTGGGTGAGTGAGTGAGTGTGTAGGCGTGCGTGCGTGCGTGCGCGCGTGCGTGCGTGCGTGCGTGCGTGCGTGCGTGCGTTCGTGCGTGTGTGCGTGTCTGCGTGCGTGCGTGAGTGCGTGTAAACATTTCAGAGTCATAAATTCACAAAGCATACGTATTGCATATTATTTATGATTTATTTTTCAGTTAAATTGGTGAATGTAATACGGCATCATGTGGTGGATTGCGGTACAGTCATGGGATACATAAAGCAACCCCTTTGGACAGAAGTCCTTCATAGATGTCCAAGCATTTGCACAGATAGTCCAAGCTATGCAAGATTGCACTGCATTAACATACATAATATTTGACTAACATAAAACAAGAGAACATAAAGATATATGTATACGTTTGTGCATTTTACTGAAATTAGAAGCACAGCGCTTCCTAATATTGCTAGGTGTGTCATAACCGGGCTTTCTGGTGCCGTGGTGGTGGAATCTGCGATTGATTAAAATGTGGCATAGACATTCATTCTCACACAGCAATCAGGCTATGACCATCAACTACTTGTTCACAGTAAACATATATAAAACACAGCTACACAGCTACACAGCTACATCAGGCAAAATATTGTGGGAAATCTGTAAAGCTGCTAGGAAAATAACACATGTATATATAGCAGACAGACTTGAAGGTGACTCGATCCCTAATTCAAATTCACAACTAAAATTTCATTGTAATTTATACAGAATGAAATCTTCATACGTTAGGATTTATTTAGTTTCATTACACGGAGGGACACAATTTAAGTCTCTAAATGTATAAAATTTAGGATGTTTTATTTTCAACCATGCTAGTGTAACTGTGCGCCTTTAAATCAAGTTAAATAAATTTACAAGAATCATTTGGCATTTACAGGTGGGTTGAAGCAAATACATGGGACTACAAATAGAGAGCGGCTTAGCTGTAGCCAATTATGATACAAAAGTTACAGTAAACGAATTCTAAAAATTGTTCAATAATTTACTACTTATGCAAACAGGGGAAAAGAGGAGAAAATTCTTGGAGATCGTGAAAACGTCGTTTTACTATTCTTCTCTTCGGCACAAATTGATTTGTAAGACAAACAACTATTCCAATTTTGCAATACCATTTTACCAGACAGATTGTACTATTTTCCGTCTTATTATGTTCCAACTATCTCCATGTCTTGGAAGAGATTGCGCGTTGACATACACAGATAATGAGTGTGTATATATGCATCATTTGATACATGTTTAGATGTTAGTGTCACCTATACCATGCTCGATCTCTATCACACCAGCTCATTGCTTTAAGAATTGCATCCACATGTTCGGGTATTCGTTGCATAAAGCACAAAAATAATTTTATTATATATTGTGTGTTCGTTCGTGTGCCTAACTCTGAGTCTAATCCGACAAGATGTTTCCATGAAACAGCCTGGAAGAGGCGGGCATTCAAGAAGATAAATAACCATAATATATCATTGCTTTATGGTGTAATGGTAACTATGACAAACTATCATACGCCTTGCTACTGGTGATCTACATAGAAAATGTGCTGCGCATTTTTACGTTACTTTTATTAAACGCTGGTGATGATGGGATCAACAGCTTTCAGTCAAATAGTCAAGAAGATAATGACAAGATAATGACAATTTTTACTATAATATGTATACCTTATTAAGTCGCGTCTAACACGCGAAATACTCGTTGAATCTGCCTGATCTGACCCGCTATTTTCATAAATATTTTACACCATTCTGCCGCGTGGGAGTTAGATAAAACATCGTCTGCTTCAATGAATTGTAATTCGGACATCAAAGGAAAGTCTTCTGGTTTCAGTTTACTCTCGAATTTTAAACTTTATTTTCATACTCCCTTTGAGCTATCCGAGTAGACATGTTGTTGATCCAGCGGTATGCATATATGGAAATGATAGGCCTACATGGAAGGCGCTTCTCACAAATGTTCGAATTTCATCAACAGTTGTATGTGATTTATTACGAAAGTAGAAGGATGAAAGAAACTCGGAGTTTCACAGAAGATTAGCGCCCTGCTCTAAGTAATTGCTCGCGACATTCGTGCCAGAGGCGCGTATTGTCATGGAAACAAATATGGAATCATGTATCTGATCGCATGGACACGCTCCACGCCTTTGTCGTTTTTTAAATTTATTCCGTGTTCTCGCCGAAATACAAAATTCAGAGACACGCTGATTCGATACTCTGTATCTATAATTATTAAAACTTCGGTTTATAATATAAGACAGTTTCGCAATACGAAAATCAAAGAAACCACATTGACATTCTGTTTTGACCGATTGTCCCATTGCGCCTATTTCAAGCCATTGTAGATGCCAATGTAAGCTACAGATTATATATAAGTGTGCGTATGTATGTGCGTGATCTTTCCACGGTAGTTTCTTCCGTTTTCCAGTATGATCACCTATATACAAACCTATATAGATTATTGTACTGGAAAAGTGATGACACTAGCTATATCTAGGACGAGAAATGGGCAAGTTGTTTCTTAATGACTGTATGTTGCCATTGAAAATGAATTTGGTATCGCAGATGAACCACAGAATTGCAGTTAATTAACTGGTGTACGTTACTATTTTACCATTAGTAGACGATGGAGTGAACTGATCTGTCAATCACTGCGTCATAGTCGATTATGTCACCAGCTTGCTGACGTCACAATGGTAATTACCTCATAATTACAATCACTGTCTCGAAAATCGAGAAGTCCGTAAAACAAATTGTACGAATTGCATGTATTTGATTAATTTAGCCAAAGCCATAGGCAGCAACAGCACCTAGTTAATTTAGTTTCAAAACATTCTCAACATCTTACGTATATGGTTACCTTGAAATTGGGATTCTGGTAATTCAGTGTTCAACGTATATAAATATATTCCAAGACACGCACAGCAGTGGGCTCAGCGGGAAACATGTGGCAAATTTCACCAAGTGACAGCAGTGACTACCTATTGGTGGCCCTTTGGCTCGATTAAGTCTCCGTGTGTCGTCATCCACATGCCGAACGTTTTCGTCAATGTTGTCTGTATCATGGGGATTAGTCGCTTAGCCGGTCTCAGAGTCTCTCTTGCGGTTATCGTCTTCGCTTTAAAGTACAACTACTTAATTATTCACCGGTTGCACACCAATAGCCACATATTTAAAATGTCAGAGCATATAATTCATATTTCTTCTCATGAAAAATCGCAGACAACAAAAATCTCTTTTGTGGGTGCAGATTTCTGTCTACTGCATACCTATTACTTTCTCTAAAGGAGCCGGCGAGGTCTGTTGCTCTTAAAATGATAATCCACTTCAGCTTCTAGATTCTAAATGTGCGGGTCTTAGGCTACACTTATCATGAGCTATACTCTGTTCGATTAGTACCAATGCGGCTATGTGCATAATCCCTGCATGGAATGTACACGTTTTCGGCCTCCTACTGCCCCCTGTCCATTTTTAGTATGGCTGCCTATTCCACTTCGGTTCTGAGGTCCATGATTAACCACATCTGGTGGAAAAGACTTGGCTAGTTTGTTGGCACTATCCACATGACTATCATAACTGTAATGGGTCAGCGAGGCAGTCGATGATGATATAGAATATTCGAAGATGAAGCCTGCCACTACGTCGAACAATATCTCCTAGTTTGTCATACCTGACGGTCTTGACGATTGTGCAAGCAGATACATACTCAGGCGATCATTATTTGCTGCAATTAACCAAAGCCGCCAGGCTCAATGTAAGAGGCCCTTCCCCATTAGAGCAGAGCCAGTAACTAATGTGTCGACTCCCAACCTAATGGCAAGATGAACACATTTTTAGATGGGTACCGAAATGCCACTCATTGGGTTACGCTACTTTGCTCGCTTCCTTGTGCTGCTTCACATGGGCTTCAGTTCAATCGACTCGTCACATACCTTGTTTTGATTGTTTGGCAAGAGAAAGGCAAGATTATTTAAAATCTCTCTATTTTCATACTGTCTATAACACGTTGTGCAGCCGCTCATTCAGTTGAACTCGGGACTCTTCACACACGTCGCTCAATCACACATACACATAATCTTATGCTTACAGCACATGATTTATTACAAAATCCACCGGGAGGATTGGTATTTACAGAATGGTCGCTACTGAAGGTAACCTAACAGTGTCTCATTAGTATCGGACGCAGTGCTTTCTGTTAATACTGCTGTTCTAACGGTCTAGCTAAAGTTAGGCACACATCAGAGCAATATTTGACTCACCACTTCGCTGATCGAGTTGTGGCACTTCTAAGAGGTCCTCACTATACGTAGTAAAATCAATATTCAGTGACTGTTACTGCATAATACTGCACTGGATGCTGCTATATTACTGGATTCGATTAGGTGGGTCTCAGCAACACGGTTGGAGGCAACAATGGACACACTTCTTAAATCACTTTCTACTGGTAAACTAGCCCCATCCAAAAACCTAAAATGTTCCAGATATGCATATCTAAGTGAACTCAATGTTTAGCTCTGTCACTGTTGCTTAAAACCACTTGAATCCCCATATTCATGTCTTGCTGTGATTGATAAACTTAATTACAGTTCCTACATATCTGCCTGTGACTGCATACTTGAGCACTGAGTGCTACACCAATCTTGTAAATTCACTTGTCTGTAGTGATGCAGTAATACTTATTTACACTAGTCTAAAGCTTGACCTATATTTGATTTCTGTCATTGCTGAACGTGCAATGTCGTGGAAGCATGTTGGGGCGATTTCCGAATTACTGTCAATGATTTGTGTTTCCAATATATTTCTGCAGTTACGATATAACTACTAAATAATAACAATATAGCGTAATACTGTTGCAGAGACTTATCCAAATTAATATGCGGCACTTGCCTCTAATTTATTTGAACTGTTGTTACAACGGTCCTAACTATCTTCAAACAGAACACTAATTGCACAATTTAATTAGTACGGTGCACTGGCTCACAGGATCAACCCTGTCTAATTCTCTCTGCCAAAAGCCATATATCGCCAATAGCTTTAGTTTGCCATTGGTTCGCACACTTAGTCCATGATGTGGTCCCACGGTTTCAGTTCACCACTAACACTATGCAGAGTATGTGGTTCCGGATCCTAAAAGTTAAGTCCCCACGAGTGGTGGTGGAATGGATATGAGAATGAGTTAGCGAGGACTTAGTAGTTCTAACAAAGTTGCTGAAAATATCTAATGGCACAACCGAATTGTCTGCTTAAAGCAGATGTGCTGCAATGATTTTCATTGTTGAAATTGTGGTTGTGCCAAAGCAGAAAAACGCTAAACCTCAATCCATATTATTTCTGTATTTACTCTTTCTAAATCAAGTTTCCAAGATGGCGCTGGTTTGCGGCTATGTACATAACTATTCCAGCACCTGCATTATTTATTATATCCTTTCTCTCGATACTATAACCGTGAATTTCAAATAAATTGTCTATGACGTCGTCAATTATACATATTTCAGTTATACCAAAGATTTCAATTTCATGTGTACTTGTTTCTATTATTATTTTAATTGATTTAATTTAGGCAGTAAATATTGTATATTTAAGTTCCCATTCCTTACATCTTCCTTTTAGATTAAATGTTGTACATTCATACTGTT
This sequence comes from Chaetoderma sp. LZ-2023a, assembly GCA_034401795.1. Classification (NCBI taxonomy): domain Eukaryota; kingdom Metazoa; phylum Mollusca; class Caudofoveata; order Chaetodermatida; family Chaetodermatidae; genus Chaetoderma; species Chaetoderma sp. LZ-2023a. The sequence goes on from CM067372.1 coordinate 111,303,536, forward strand.
TTACTAGGTTAATAAACTTTTACTCTATACCTACTACTCCAAATTATTATTATTATTATTATTATTATTATTATTATTATTATTATTATTACTATACAGGTAAGCTGTTGAATGTTTTGAAACTAATTTGACTGGTTGCTGTCGCTGCCTATGGAAGCAATATTGTCCAGTCAGATTCATTTTAGCTACAAAACCACAGGATTGTTTCCGCTTTTCACCGCGGAATGCATAGTATATAATATGTATATTTTCATTGTATGAAAGCGCGGGTAAACGCAATATCTTGAAGCTTCCATGTCGCAATTTTAAATACGATAGTTCTTTCTATCTTACAATTCACATTTCGCATTTTTACTTTGTTAAGAAGTCCATAGCTCATGCGAGAGGCAAGCCCTTTGATGTGCTTCAGAAAAGGTGTGGAAGGTTCGACCTAGAGGGCTAGTATTACCCAAGCATCGGATCAGGCTACAGTCAGGGATAAATACAATTAAACAAAACTGAGCTGGCTGTATACACAATCTCTATCACGTGAATCCTCTCAAACTCAGATCTTTGACGGGAATTCGCGGTCCTTTGATCGCTACTAAAGTGAATACGATTAGACAAATTGTACCATTACATTATATTATTTAACAGACTGTGCGCAGAATAAATACAAGCAAAGGACGCTAGACGTATACACTTGATGCAGACAGCCATAGTCATTGCTGTTACGTACTGGGAACATATAGCAATGTCAACGTGATATATGTATACACAAAGTCGCAATATCTCCCATTAGACCCGTTTTCGAGATTTCTACAATGAATATCATCTGCTTAATACTGCTGACCTGTTGGCCACCACATACCAGAACAACACATAATTTACGATATAGGGAGCATTCTGTTAAATATTTAGACACTAACATGACTTGGAACTGTTGGTGAATGTTGCAGGCAAATTTGATTACAGATTTTAACCGCTTTCACGTAGCTTCGTCTAGAAACCGCTGCAGTGGAATTTCAATGGTTAAAAGGTCAAGCCAACAGAGAAAACACAATCGTAACACTATTGGATTCGGCATAGTCTATCAATATATCAGGAACATTACCCCCGCCCCACAACGACCACCCCACCACGACCCCACCCCACACACCCCCACCCGACAATCCCACTCGCCATATATTGAATAATAGCAGAATTCAAATGTAGTAGATTGTATGACTAACTTAATGGAGGATTCCCGTTTAGCCATCAATCATATGACGTCATAAGCAACTACGTGATGTGTAGGATAACATCATAATCAACTACGTCATGAATGACGTAGCTAAGTTCGTCATCAACGCTTAATTGATGGCGCACCATGCGTTGTTGTACGGATTGTATGTCGTTACCATTTAATAAACATGACAAAGGCAGCAACAGCACCCAGTCAAATCAGTTTCAAAATATTCAACAGCTTACCCGTATAGTTTTCTGGAAATTCGTAGTCAGGGAATTCAAACATCAGTCGATCCCAGCACGGGTGAGGCTTGGGTAGAGCTTAGCTGCAGATGGGCGGGGCATGGCTAAAACTGGATTCCTCCATTTATTTTTACGAGTTTTCGCACATAAATATGTTTTAACAGACCTGATGAAGCACATTTACGTTCGAAAGTTCGTAAAAATAAATAAAATTAGTCTTACAAATGTACTAGGCCTACAATATTATTAACATACAAACACAGCTACCACGACTTTTAAACCTATATTTAGATGGACTGGTGACTGTAGAAGCACAAGTTACTGTAAGTGATCGGTGAATAGTTTGCAAAACAATGACATTTATAAAATATAGATAGAACACATCAAACAAATTAAATAATTGTGGAATCAATCTAGTGGCCAGTAAGTAAATGTAAGATGGTGGTAATATTACGCAATCGATAATGTCAACGTTATCTTATCCCGGCGTGCACCCTAAGCCTCAATTAGTTTTGCGACTAGTTGTTAGGAGTTGTAGCGAGCTGTTCCTAGTTGTCTGGAGTTGTAGTGAGCTGTTCCTAGGTGTTCGGAGTTGTAGCGAGCTGTTCCTAGTTGTCTGGAGTTGTAGGATATGAAATCGTAGGTGTACGCTGGCATAAGACTAGTCGGTTGACGACTAGTTGCCGAGGATTAAACATGTTTAAGATGTTCAACTAGTTGCCTAATAGTCGCTACTCAGTCGTTGTGTGTACGTCTGTAGTTGCGAGTTGTAAGAAGTGGTTGTGGTTAAAAAACCAACCAGGAGAGCGTAATGTGCCACATATTCAACGGATGTAAGGCTAACAAAAACAAAATAATCTGTTCGTAAATGTGTAAACATATTTTTATTTTGTTTTCAATTTTTGTCATACAATATCAATCAATTTGCATGATGAAAATACTACAATCAAACCTGTACATAACGGCCATGCACATTTCTAGCACACGCTGGTTGTTTTACAAACACCCGTCTTATAGAGCCACACAAAAGCGGCATTTCAGAATTCAGTCGCTCATCAGATTCGGATGTATAGTCTCCAAAATCATATGTTTTGTTACTAAACATATTATGAAGTCGAATAAAGTATCAGATTAATGTAGCTAAAACAATTTTTTTTCTGATAAAAAATATGTAAATTTGCATCTGTTCAATTTCTCTTCAAATCACCAAAAAAAAATTTAGCAATTTTTGAAGTCTATATATGCAGCTGATCGTCTGCGTCATCCAGTCAGTGAATTCCCGGTAATTTGCAATTTCGATTTACTAAACTCGTATCTTCAGGGCTCGACAACTAGCCCCATAATAAGGGTATATGCGCATGAGCCATCTAGCCAATATATCCAAATCTATGGTGTTAACTTCCCAAACGCATGATACGTACGCTTCTTCAATAACATGTACATTTATACGCCTCATTTGTTTCATCAGATATGCATGCATTATGAATGTTGCAGGTAAGGTCTCTATTTATTAAATGTCCTTAGCACAGCTGGTGTCCACTGTCCACAAGCATGCGTAATCAATTGCCAATGCCATTTTTTGCCATTAAATGTACCATGTTCGTTCGTTGTGCAGATAGCTACTACGGTCGTGTTCTCACTAGAGACTTAATCCGGAATAACGCCATACTGAAGTATGGCGTTATTCCCGATTAACTCTCTAGTGAGAACACTGTCTAAAGCTTCACCGTAACGTGATTTGCGTTTGATATCGTATTGCAAAGTTTCTATTCACCACACATAAATACCATATGTGTGCAGTATTGCTAATAAATAAGCTGTTAATATTTCCAAAACGAAAACAGAAAAGTGCTGTTGGTTATTAGGAAATGTTCCGTTGAATATTTTGAATATAATTGGATCAATTATTTTCAAAATATTCAACAATGCGTGTTATTTTGCTGTGGAAACACGCTACGTTATTTCCTAGATGTACTGTACCTGTGTCCGGGTGAGTCTGATAATAATGGATGACTTAACTGCATTCAGAATTTATTATATTCTGATACCAATTTAATTTAATTTACAAGTTTGCGTACATAAATGCGCTTGATGAGGTGTGATCACGTGAAACTCATTTATGGAATGTTTTGTTTGAGAAACTACAATTGGAACATTGACATCATAGGGCCCAATATGTGCTAGATATCTGCCTAGTTTTCAGCCATTTGGCTTAAAACTCACTAAGAATGTGCAGTTTAAATCTGGGTATCACACATTATGGGAAACACCTTGTGTAAAGAAAAACAGATTTTTCAAAAACTACCGGAGAAATGTCAGTAGCCTAATATAAATTTATACCTAATAGAAATTATAGCAATTTGGAATTTATCAAGGTTCTATTTAATCGGATTAAAAACAATTTTGGGCCGCCATTTTTAAAAGAAAAGACTTTTTCTTAAATTCTCCCTGTAAGCGTGCACATTTCCGGGCACCGGTAGAGGGTATGCGGTTTCTTCTTATATGATCATTGAACGTGTGATTAAAGTAAGCTCATTTCCATTGAAATCGAAACTTCTAACATTGATTACGTAAATGGGTATCGTGACACTAAGAAATGACTTTGACCTTTAACCCAAAAGTCAACATGCTTCTTTGGAATAAGTATTGTAGCCGTAATCGGAGTTCGAACATTTTCCCTAAAGGGATTACCTTGGTTCCCGTGGGGTGACTTCTAATATATCGATTGAACTGTTTAGGCCAACATGAATTTGTTTCTAGCAAAAACAAAACTGGTGTCTTTGACCTTAAGGGTAACCTTGACCTTTTACCTTTGGCCCCAAAATAAACAGACATCTTCAGGAGTCAATTGTAGAGTCCAACCCACGTAGCGGTGATCCTATAAAGTCTGTGCGCCTAGTTGTGAGTGAAATATCCATAATTCAAATTCCTATACCAGTCATGCGCATCTTGAAAACCATTTGATCCAATTTAAAATTAATACAAAATCAAGTCAAGTTTTACATTGAACGGACAAAACAACATTTTGGCAGCCATTTTGAAAACAAAATTTTGTCTTCAATCCAATTTAAGACAATTTTGAAATTTTTCATAGATATTCGAATATTCCTATGCTATACGAATATTCGTTCACATTGGTCTATTTGAATTAATATTCGAAGATTTCGGACTGAACACTATTTGAAATACAGAATGAATATCATAATGCTAACCATAACAATACAGATACATATACTACTACTACTACTACTACTACTACTACTACTACTACTACTACTACTACTACTACTACTACTACTACTACTACTACTACTACTACTACTACTACTACTACTACTACTACTACTACTACTACTACTACTACTTCTACTACTACTACTACTACTACTACTACTACTACTACTACTACTACTACTACTACTACTACTACTACTACTACTACTACTACTACTACTACTACTACTACTTCTACTACTACTACTACTACTACTACTACTACTACTACTACTACTACTACTACTTCTACTACTACTACTACTACTACTACTACTACTACTACTACTTCTACTACTACTACTACTACTACTACTACTACTACTACTACTACTACTACTACTACTACTACTACTACTACTACTACTACTACTACTACTACTACTACTACTTCTACTACTACTACTACTACTACTACTACTACTACTACTACTACTACTACTACTACTGCTGCTGCTGCTGCTGCTGCTGCTGCTGCTGCTGCTGCTGCTGCTGCTGCTGCTGCTGCTGCTGCTGCTGCTGCTGCTACTACTACTACTACTACTACTACTACTACTACTACTACTACTACTACTACTACTGCTACTGCTGCTGCTGCTGCTGCTGCTGCTGCTGCTGCTGCTGCTGCTGCTGCTGCTGCTGCTGCTGCTGCTGCTGCTGCTGCTACTGCTACTACTACTACTACTACTGCTGCTGCTGCTGCTGCTGCTGCTGCTGCTGCTGCTGCTGCTGCTGCTGCTGCTGCTGCTGCTGCTGCTGCTGCTGCTGCTGCTGCTGCTGCTGCTACTACTACTACTACTACTACTACTACTACTACTACTACTACTACTACTACTACTACTACTACTACTAATAATAATAATAATAATAAATTACTAGTTTTCGCTTTTATGCAGAAATTAACTCCCCATTCTCAAAGCAGGGTGAATGGACATTTTAGAAGAGTACCACATGTCACCGTGCAATGTCCCACCTTTAGCTGATAGGTTACACCTAAATAGCCTCAAAGTTAACAATTGCTGTTTTTGGAGAAATGAACTCCCCTTATTTATATACGTCTAATGAGAATATTAGACGTTATATTGGTACCCAGGGACGCCAAGTTGGTCAAAATTACCAGTTTTCGGTTCTGAGAAGCTATAATATTTTAAAACAAAGTTTTCCTTTTAAAAATGCGCCAAAATTGTGTTGTCTAATCGACTTGTGATTTATTCAGCTTCTATGGTTTAATTTTCCTTGAATTGGCATCAGTTTTAAAGTGGATCAATGCATTGATCTTCCAGGCTCAAGGTGCGCCCACCTCATAGGAAATGTATGTCAGTAATTCTTAAGTGTGTTCTCAAACATTTAAGTGGATGACTTTAAACTTGGCAGATGTCTAGTACCATCTGTGTCCTTTGGCTGGCCGAGAGAAACATCTGACGCATTCAATTTTTTCAGAGATAGCAGTCCTATAGAGATATTTTTAAATGGTCATACACCATAATTAAATCATGGTAAATGATAAATGTTTCACTTCGATGGGCAGTATATTATTAATACGTAGATTTATATAATAATATTAAATTATTACAGGTAATTCAAGAAGGAGCAATTTTGATCTCTTTCAGTAAGTCACCAATATCCGCGGCAATTCTTTCCAAATCAGAGAGCACCATATTCTAAAAATATCATTCTCCATAATGAGCTATTCGCAGAATTAAAATCGGACTAATTGCGATATTGCATTTTAATGAACAATTACTTATCCCAATCAAGAAAAACGTATATTGAGCCTATCGGACGTGGTTTAAGGATACAGATATGGTATCAGGTATTACCAGGCTTCGTTTTCCAACAGAGCATGAAGATCCTCCTCATCATCACTCGAGGTTTCTGTCAGGGTTACCTCACCATTACCTCCTTTAGTCGCCTCTTACGACACGCAGAGGATACGGAAGGTGTATTCTAAGCCCCACCTACAGGGCAACCATCATTATTATTATTATTATTATTATTATTATTATTATTATTATTATTATTATTATATTTCATAGTAGTGTGTGTTTGATGTTTGATAATTTGCGTAATACGCAAAGGGTGTTCAGAACTACTGGCAGAACCATCTTCTCCGTCGAGCTTACCCAGGACGAATGATTTAACCATATATGGCTATCACCTCACTTGAAAGATGTCATAGACATTGATAATGATCGCCATTAATCACGCATTGATTCCCCACCGGCAACACATTAGCAACACGTTATCCAGAGTTGTTAGCAATATCATCATTATGTTAACTCTCAGGTATATTTGCACAAACTTTTAGACACAACTATAAAGCAATATTCGCGTGTCATCTCGTGGATTTATATCATTAGTGTATCCATGAACAGTTCCTAGTCTTATTTTCATAAAGAGCGATCTACCAACAGTCCACTAATCCAGGATTTGCTACATTGAAAGTTTATCCAGATATATTGGCATGACATTAGATTAATTGAAAACGAAACACATCAAGAATTACTTATTGAAGGATTGATTAAATTTTCAGCTCTTTTCGCATATACAAGATATTAATCTAAATACCGTTGGGATTTGCCCCCAAAGCAGACTAAGGTCTTACCAATGGCGAGGGTATTGGCGGAAAGAGATAGTATTGACGTAGGGTAAATTTCGGATAAAACTGTGATCCTTATTTTATTGACAATTTTTATTGTATTCTTAATTAGGAGTTACATTGACACCTCGGGATGAGAATAAATGTTCTTGTAAATGGAACATTTCGCTAGGAATTACTGAATATTGAAGTGGTACATGAGGCACATTACATTAAACGCATATAGTATCACAATGCGACATCTAGCGTGAGATGGTGTCATTCAGTGCTTGACAGAGACAAGATGACGCATGCTTATGGACACTAGATGGCGCTAAACTAACGTAGGTGTTATTCTATACTTTGTCCCTCAAACTGCGACCTTTCGGACAGGCATAACATTACCTTATGCAAAACAATGAAACTGCTTAACAAGTGCATGCCACTAAGGGTATTTTGAGAGGCTTTTAATTGGGTACTAAAGTGACATGTAAGGAAATAAATCTTAGCATATGATAATTTCATACGGTATAAATTAATACAAATTTTTTATCTGTGAATTTGGATTAGGGGCTCGTGTCTGTAATTCAATTTTACAACTTAAACAATTATATTAATTGATACTTAATTAAATAATCATATGTTAAGATTTATTTCGATTTCTTACATCGATGTACACAATCTAAGCCTCTATTAGGACACAGTTTCAACAATTTTATTTTCAAACATTCTGATGTGAATATGCACCTTTAAACAGGCCTTAAAATAAGAAGTGGAGAGTCTACGAAACTATGGCTATGGTGTAGAAATAACGGGTTAGGTATATGGGTGATCTTGGGAATTCACTTGGGTCGAAAATCACTCACTGTCAATCACCACCTCGAATCGTGTATGTATGATTACTGTATTCTGCGGCTGTAGTAGTTGAAACATCATACAGCTGCAAGCAGTCCTTCTTCGCTTTTGACCACTGCGTCTTGTTCTCAGCAGAATTTCTTAGCTTCCCCAGGTGCATTCTTGACTTGAGTGTACCGAGTCCTGCTTACTTGAGGTCACCTCGTGGCACGCTTGGCAGATTTATGCAATGACGTCCTCTCCTGGCTTTGTATTTGCTTGCTCCGAGTAGGGCAAACTCCAAGGCTCTCTGTGCTGGTGTCTCTTTTGGTATCCTTAGAACATGGTCAAACATGGACCATCTTACTGGGCGACTTTTACAGACAACGGCAATGTATTACACATCTTGCATAGTGTATCGTTGGAAATTATGCTGTCTAGCCATCGGTGTCCAGTGATGGTGTGTAGGCGTTTGCGGTGGCAGGCATCGAGTTTATCTAGCGCTGCCTTTGGGGATGCCCAGCTATTACTATTATACGGCATCAAGGATACGCACGTTGCATTGTATAACCGTAGCCTTTTTATCAAGAACATCTTTGAGCTACGAATCCATAGCTTCCAGAAGGACTGGAAAGCTATGTTCCCCATGACGCATTGTGCATCAATGTCAGCAGTACTGCAAAGCAGTGAGCCCAGGATTTTACATTTCCTCCATGGTTCGCCACCACGAAGTGGGTAGACATTTTCTTTAGTTTCATGCTTTGTAGATAGGTATATGTGGGTGAACTTTGTTTTGGATTCATTCATAAAGAGGTTCTCAATTTTTAGTTTGCAGCTATTTGGAGAAGAAGTTCGTCAACGGGTTTCTTTTCCTCGTCTATGAAGTCCATATCGTTGGCATATTCCATCTCTAGTGGCATACCCAGTATTGACACTGGGGGGTGGGGGGGTGGTCTGGTGGAACCTTCCCGCAAAGATTTCAATGCGGCAGCAACGTAGTAGGTGAAAAGAACCGGAGATAGACCATCTCCCTGTGGGGAGCCGATTGATGTCACAAACTCTACAGACTTCAGTCTTGACTTGTACTCACAGCTTGATGTTTCTAAGTAGTAGTCTCACTAGTTATAGCTCATCTTCATTGCAACTAGCCTGGCATAGTACATCTAGGATCTTTGAGCGTTTACTTGTGTCGAAGGCTCGTGACATGGCAATGCCCATTGTGTGGAAGTCCCAGTGTTTGGACATGACTACCGACACAAGCATGGGTTGAGCCCATACAATGTCTGCGCAGTTACGTCCACGTTTGAAACCACTTTGACACGATCCGGTGAAGTCATCGACCTTGTCTCGGCTGCGGCATAGAGTAAAATTGGATAGAATTTTCCGTATGTTGTTGAGGAGCACAATGGGCTGCAGATTGGCTGGTGGGCCAAGTGGCTTCTTGGGCTTGGGTAGTGCGATAAGGGTGCCTTGGCCTACAGCATCGATGGGAAGGTGAATTGAAAATTTTTAAAAGCTGAATTGATTAGGTGCATGATCGGTTTTGAGATAACGCCACTTGCTTATTTGAATAGTTCATTGCTCATGCCATCATGTCCAGATGCACGTCCTTCTCAACGTCTGCTGTTTTAATTGGTGTTAGTAATGGCCTGGTCTGAGAACGGGTGCAAGGGCTCATCATCGTTGTCAGTGAACTGTTCCTTGAACCATTCTCGGATCGCCTTGGCTTTTCGCTGGTGAGTTTCGATAAAGTGTCCTTCAGAGTTATGCACAGTGAGTGGTGGTGTGTAGTCAGTAACTCTCAGAACTCAGGCTAGCCGAAACATTTTTGTGACAGTCATCCGTGGCAGTGATTTCATCTGCTAGGGAGTCTGCTTGTTGAATAGCAAGATCGTTTAAGCGTTCGCTAATGTGGCTCAAAATGTTATTGCGCTCCCAGCATAGTTTGGTGAAGTCTTCACTTTGGCCACTTTGATAGATGCGCAGTCGTAACGCTTTCTGCTCTGCTGACATTTTTCCTACTAGAGGGTCGTCAGTATACCTAGTTTGGTTGTTTTTAAGAACACCTATGGTGCTGGTAGCTGATGATTCCATAGATTTCAATATTTTGGTTAGAGCTTCGTTTGGATCGGAGCTGACGTCAATGTTTAGCTATCTGCTCCCAGAGGGCCTTTTTGTATAACATTTGAGTGTCAGTGTCGCTGATGAGCTTGGGTAGGTTGTAGGTGACTCTACCCTCTTGCCTGGTATGGTGTTTATATATTAGGTAGAGATCGTTCATCTGAAGGCGTGTAATGACTGGCTTATGGTCAGTATTGAGGTCTGTGCCTCCATAGGAAGAGCATTCCGAAGTAGGGGTTGTGCTTCTGTCTTGCACAGTATGAAGTCTATTTGGTTGAAGACAGCTGTTGTAGCCTTAAAACCGTTTGAGGTTTTGCGATCAGCAATGTGTCCGGTCCATGTTGTCCGGTGACGGCATGGGTGTTGGAAAGCGGTATTTGTGGCAAATAGGTCATTGGAACTAAGAAATGCCACCAGGTGATCTCCATTGCTGTTGCGTGTGCCCGTTCCATATGATCCTATGCATTGGCCAAGTGCTGAACCTTTGTCTGCAATTCCGAGTTTACCAAGCTTTGAGTTGAAATCTCCACACACGAACAGTTGCCATCTAGCTGGGAGTATTATGCGGAGCTCAGTTCTGCATAGAAGGAATCTAATATTGCCGAATTCCCTTTGGCTTTTTCGGTAGCTGAGCCATATGCGTTGACAATGCGACAATTAGTAGTGGTGGTTTTTCGCGTAGGTATAGCCAGGTCGATGAATGCAACGCGATCACTGACGTATTCAAAACTAATGACATGGTCCAAGACCCTTGGTGCGATTACGAAGCCTAAACCCCGGTATGTGGTGTGATTTTGCTCCATGAGCACTCGCTTATGGCATGTCTGTAGTTGTTGCTCTGAGTGTTTAGCTACTTTAGTCTCTTGAATGCATGTAATATCGATGTTATAGTGTTCACAGTCTGCACCTAAGGTTTGCCTCCTTCATATTGCACTCAGACCACGTACATTCCACGTAGCTTTGGTAAGCTCCTGGGAAGATCGCGTCGTCCGAGGATGTCGAGCACAGTTTCTTGTTTGAAGAAGGGTAGACATAATCAGAGTTGCCTCTGTATGCGGATGTCAGCCCGCAATCCTTCGAATCGTGTGCAACAGCTATATATGTTTCTAGGTGCATGTTCACAAGAGTCGTTGTCTAACTCAAAAAATTGTGATTATTTATTCATACGTTACTACACATAATATGATTGTAATATAGGCTTCCTGTTACTGGTAGGAAAATATTTCTTAGCAATTTGTACTACACATCGTTGGATGATCTACAGCTCTACATACATGCACACTATTAAGGGAGCATAATTAATTATATGGGCATTTTGTGGGGAAAGGAAGCCACCAATCAACATATATTCAATATACCTATGATTAACATAAAACAATTGGTGGACATCTCCGAATTCATTGGCACCATATTTTAAAACGTCATCAACATGGCCGCCATAGTCGATAAACATAAGAGGTCTTATTGTGTAGAATAAGGACTACTCAAGCAAACAGGATAATGTTGGTGTCAAAATCCTTAATATCCTGTGTCCTTCAATTACTCTATTGACAGATGATGTATTTTTCTCTAATAACATAAAGGAGTATCTGAAATTACGCAACAATTTTAATTTGATTGCGAAAAATAGCAAACAAAATCCAACAACCGTGAACTAAACCATGGAGAGTTTCTTTGAGGGACATGATGATATGAATCGCAATCCAAAGTCATGAACAAGAAACGTGCAGAGGAAGATTTGAACAACATTTCTGTAGGCCATATGAAATGAATGGTACTATTATGTCACTGACGCTCATAGAGGAAATGGCCATGTGTGTGGTCTGAATGCAAGTCACCCAATGTTTATGTGATGCAATAATATATGCGTAGATTGCAATAGGCCTAGTGATCACGCGCTCGTATAAAAGTGATTGAAACAATCATCCATTATTTTGATTATGAGATAAAACTGCGGATATATGCTTGGCTGTAACGGGAAGCCATAACCTCTAAAAGAAATAAAATTCTAAAGCATGAAACGAATTGATCCAAGGTAATTGCTTTGTATACACAACCTTACATACACTGTTTGCAACATTTATTCTGCCATAGGTGCTGACCATATCTTAGGAGAACTATTTAAGTAAATAAAGGTTTGAAAATAATTAGTTGGCATTCTGCCCCGTGCTAGAACAAGGTTCTTAAGTTTCTTTCTTATAATACCATCAATTTTAAGACAGACTGAAGACTCAACAGAATCAACAGGCCCTGGTTTTATTTTGGAATACGTAGATGACAAGCACAAACAGACACAATACCGCCTAAATCAGCAATGGCTTCACGGATCTATTCTGGAGGAGTGTGATGCGTGGTAAATCTTGGTAAAAAGATTGGTGTGTTATCAGAGAAGCTATATCAATTTATTGCATAAGTAATACAATGGATGGATCCATTTCTAGCTATAACCCGCCCATTTCTAGCTATGCGTATTGGTATTAATCTATATCCTCTGATTCCTGAATTCCCAAAATCGCAATTTCAAGATAACGATACAGGTAAGCTGTTAAATATTTTCAAACTAATTTGACTGGGTGGTGCTGCTGTCCGTGGCAGCAATAGCGCCAAATTAAATTAGTTACAAAATATTCTACAAAATGTTTCTTAAATTATAAATCCATCAAAGACATTCGTACAACTGGCGGACTTTTCAATGTTCATAACAGAGCAAGATACTTCATTCATTATGCAATTTGATTGTGACGTCAGCATACAACAGCAGCTACAACAGCAGCGACAACAACAACACCAACGACAACAAGAACAATAACGACGACGACGACGACGACGACGACGACGACGACGACGACAACAACAGCAGCAACAACAGCAGCAACAACAACGACAACAACATCAACCAGCACTCCATGCTCGCGTTAACACTATCGATGCGGGTAAAACAATAGCACGCAAATGCAGACATGGAAGTGAATCTGCAATCGCAACATATATCGCAGAAAACATCGGTGTAGCAAACCTGACGATAAATCATTAACATTTATTTAACCAGCTAGATAAGGCTTCAATTATATATTGAGTGGCATATGTGCATATAATTTGTGACAGACACTGTAAATCTGTCAGTCCATCCTGCATGTCATGACTTAGCTGTATCTAATCCCTTGGTAGTGTCATGGAAATTGAGAAATTAACACGTTACAATATATTTCAAAGCGCAAAATATGGGATTTTCTCAGCAATTGGGACTCTAGAAATAACCAAGTCAATAAATCCAAAGTCTGAGATGGTAATTGTTTAGGAAGACACTAGAACAATTAACATCTACATAGGGTGCAAATGCATTAAGCAATCACGAAACTTGCTATCAATCAATGAAATGGAACATGAAAATAATGTAAACTCAACACCCATAACACCATGTAATGTAGTTGATAGCTGCCTCATGAGCAATGAAAAGAAGTGCATGATGGTACCACAGCCATCAGTATCTGGTGTAGTAATTCAATTGAGCTATCCACACCTGATCCACACCTCTATTACTGGGTTAGAAGAGAATGAAGATAACGGTAGTGAGTTATTTATTACAACTTCAGATGGTTTCAGGTGAACTGCTTTCGTTGCAATGTAGCACTACTAGTGTAATCATAGATATCATGTGCGGGAATGAGTTTTAGTACACCCAATTCCAGCCTCGTAGTTATGACTTGGTACGTAGTCCAGCTTGACTATACTTCAACATTTGAACCATTTTCTAATTGCTTCTTTAGGTATTTTTCCTTGCGTATTTGATTTTAGGTTTGACCCACTGATAATTTTCATTTGAGAAAATCAAAATGCTAGTAGCAACTGCGGTTTAAATGATGACTTCGCAAACAGCCAACCAGGAGTATTCATCGCACCATCGTTGCATTCATTTTTATTTGTTTATTTATGTTTTACCGGTGTATATTCACAACAAAATGACTGGAAATAAAATTGTTTAAATTGTATACATTTAGAGGTCTGTGGGTCTAAATGTAATGAAGCGAAATAAATATAATATAGCGAAATAAGTATGTTGATTTCATTACGTATAAATTAATATAAATTTTTAAGTTGGGAATTTGAATTATGGACTCGTGTATCTAATTAAATTTCACAACTTAACAAATTATATTAATTTATATGGAATGAAATCATCATATGTTAAGATTAATCGCGTTTCGTTACATCTAGTCACACATATTAAGCCTCTAAAAGTATACAATTTTAACAATTTTATTCTCAAGCATTGTGATGTGAATATGCATCTTTAATTATCGACTAAACACAGTGATTTCCAAAAACATTTAGTTTTAGTGAATTAAATTCTCGTAATCACACCGGAATGCTTGAAAATAAAGAAAATAAAGTTGTTGAGATTGTTTACTTTTAGATGCGTAATGCTTAAATTATGTAGCTCCATGTAGGAAACGAAATAAATGCTTAATATATGATCTTATCCCTTATAAATTAATATAATAATAATTAAAATAATGTGTGTGTTGTTGTGAAGTTGAATTATGAATACGTATCCATAATTCAACATCAAAACTAAAAAAATGTATTAATGTGTATGGAATTAAATCTGCAATTGTTAAGATTAATTTCATTTCGTTACAATGGTGTACAAAACTTAAGCCTCTAACAATATACCGTGTTAACAATTTTATTTTCAAGTATTGTGGTGTCAGTGTGGGAATTTAATAAATCCTTATAACATAGATCATTCATCTAATTTAATATGTAATTTAAAGTCCATTAATATAACCATTGTGTTTAGCTAGGTTGTGAAAACACCTCATAGGCCGTCATAAAATAGTGTTAATATCTTAATTATCGCTATATTTTTGTAATAATATAGTATTGTTTGATAACTTACTGATGTAGAATAGAGGAATAATTTCCCACATAAATAGCATTTGAAGTCAGAGTGACGACAAACAATATAATAAGAAAAGAAATAACTTACAAGTACTGTAATTGATGTGTTAGTAATAAATACAAAGATATAATGTCAATAAAAATTACCCATCTGTGTTAAGTAACATCGGGATACTTCCTTTGCCGACTTTTATACACAGCCAATTAAAACTGAGTTCACGATTATGTTTTAAAGATTGTGCATAGATGCTTTGTAAACGAATGAAGATAGTGTACGTACTTGTGACGTCACTACGCCATCGTTATAACGCTATTATAACAATACGCCAACGTTATTCTCGCGATTTATGGTGAAATAAAGATTCAGATTCAGATTCAAATTCTTTATTCACACTCAGGCCGTTTTACACATCATATGAGTAACATATAATATAACATTTTGTTGTGAGTCTAGTAAAATGTGCATGTATAATTTAGCTGCGAGTTTAGTTTGTTTCCCTGAGGTCAGTTTTAGCCAGGAAGTTATCATGCGTTGTTGTATCACTCTTTGTATCGACATTTCTCCTAACTCACCATATATCATGTGTTTTAACCTTTAGGAGATATCTTAGGAAATCTAGACTTGTTTTTTCTAATAAATTACAGGTTTCTATTCCAATTACTTCACATCCATATAGCAGAATTGGCTCAATCATTTGATGGTACGATTTGATATGACATTTTAATGGTAAGTCAAGTTGTCTAGCTCGGTGATGCAACGCAAATGACGTTTTTTGGCTTGTTCAGCTATATTCTGTTCCGCTAAGAGAAGGCGTCTGTTATAGAAGATAACTAGACAGCTGTAGTATTTCCTCACAATGGAACAGAGGCTTACGGAATAGAAATATCTCGCCCATTTCTAGCTAAGCTCAGCCCATGCTTTGCGCGTCTTAGCATCGATTTATATTCTTTGAATCCTGAATTCCCAAAATCTCAATTTCAAGGTAACTATACAGGCCACAACAGCTCCCAGTCAAATTAGTTTTAAAATATTCAACATACTGTTTATTAAATGGTAATGCCATACAATTCATACATGCCATGGACTATTAAATTCTCATAACGGGTCTAAATACAGCATTCATTGCGCATTTTTATTTCAACGTCAACCTACATGTGGCGTAATTGATTATGATGGCATATACTTGAGTGACAGATCGGATATATCCATTGCAGAAATGACTACAGTTGTGAGCTAGCTTCCCATATATTTCCAAGGTTATTAGGGAATAGACCATTATATATCAGGACATTAATGAACGATATCGGTCCATGCACCAGCACATTCGGCTCATTGTGAGACCAACACTGTTCTGTTTGATTGAGTAGTTTTTATTTTATGGCATAAAATGTGATTTTGACTTTCTCGTCTATGGCGGCCATGTTGATGACGTCAAAAACACGGTTTTCGTGAATTTGACTTTGTCCGTGCACCAACTATGTTACAATATAAGTACAATGAATAGATTGCGACAGAGCATTTGCTTTTCCACACCAGTACACGGGAGCGTTACTGTATGATACTCTCTGTATGCACACCTCCAATCAACAGTCGACTATTAATAAGATGTCTACAAAGAGGAGTGTGTGCCATAGTGAGAAACGTTTCAAAACTTTTTCTCGTGCACAATTCACATGTTTCCGTTACATATTACGTAAACTATTGAATATAAAAACAACCAAATAGCATCGCGAATTTATCAAAACAGTTTGAAACCCCGTTTTCTCTTATGGAACTCATTCTGACATATCTATAACTTCTAGAAGGTTGAAAAATATCTCATCGTCATGGAAATAATAGACTTATTATAGCACACATAGTCTTCAACATGTGCATGTATCCGCCATATACAGGTGATCTGTTAATAGAAGCCCCTTGCTCGAGGATATGTATTGAGAAAGCAAGAATATGGTGGTTCTTTAGGACAGGTAGTCGAATGACCACCTATCTTAAAGAACCGCCATCTCTTGACTCCAAAAGGCGGACTGTCTCGTGAACAGATCTGAATGTAATTACGAAAATTTGCTTCTGAAGAAGTGTTTCCTCGTAAAGGACGTTGAGGATAAACATCTCAGCGGGAATTAACATGTGGATCAGGCAACGTCTTCCTATTGTCTGCGATAAAACGCTAGAATTAACTCATAAAATCCGCAATCATACCATCTTAATCAACCTATCTTGCTGCCATAAATGTGTATGCTCGTTCGTATCATACTGGAAATGAATTCGTTAATACCGTGAAAATAATTTGACCGGATGTCACTGGTGTATAGCCTCCAGTCAAGCAGTTTTCTAGACATTTTGTGAAGCATAACATCGGCAATACTGTAACTCATATTAGCATCCGGGCTCATATGGTATTGTCGAGTAAACCTGACAGGGTTAATATAAATATCGGAATCAATCGAGATCTTTTATTTATCCGAAAACGGATTTTCGCGTAATCTTTCAAAAGAACTTGGGGATAAATTGCAAATCCGAATTTGTCGGTTCGTTGATGGTCCTAGAATGAACATTATTCACACGGCCAAAGTCAATTTATTTTCGCCGTTTTCCAGGGAGAAATTCTCCAAAATTCCGCATCGTTTGAACGCGCATGAATTTACTGATGCCACTAAGAACGGGATGGAATGAGGATTTCACCCAAAATCCAGGCCAGCTAAAAGATGAAAGGTTGTCTCGCGGTATTTCGCAATAACTGTTTCAAATCTACGATGAGAAAACATCTCGCCAGATATCAAAGCCCGTCAATTAACTAAAAGTGTCGAATAAAGAGCGGATGGTTTTATGTCTGTTTGCCAAGGTTTTAGGACTTAAATTTAGCTTCAATATTTGTCAGTACTTGGACGAGTTGGTTAATCTGAGAAGTAGCTTTGTCTTAAGCGTTAGACTCGCAATAAGAAGTGAGCAAACGTTGTGGTTTTTCAGTTTCGATTTGGTCATGCATGGGCACGATTCCCAGCTTTGGTCATCAACGGATTGCGGTTACTTAGCAAATACTTGTCAAGTTCACGCCGTCTGGCCAATCTGTGGCAACATTTTCTCAACAGCAAACGTATAAATAATGTTTATAATCACAGAGACAAATATTATAATTATTATCATTCATTCATTCATTCATTCATTCATTACTCGCGCCAACAAAGGCCGGTGTGAGTATTGCGGTTGATGCAGTCTGTCCGTCCGTCCGTCCGTCCGCCCGTCCGCCTGCCTGCCTGCCTGCCTGCCTGCCTGCCTGCCTGCCTGCCTGCCTGCCTGCCTGCCTGTCTGTCTGTCTGTCTGTCTGTCTGTCTGTTTGTCTGTATGCGTGCATGCATGCCTGCATGCCTGCATGCATGCATGCCTGCCTGCCTGCCTGCCTGCCTGCCTGCCTGCCTGCCTGCCTGCCTGTATGTCCGTCCGTCCGTCCGTCTGTATGTCTGTCTGTCTGTCTGCCTGCCTGCCTGCCTGCCTGCCTGCCTGCCTGCCTGCCTGCCTGCCTGCCTGCCTGCCTGCATGTCTGTCTGTCTGTCTGTCTGTCTGTCCGTCCGTCCGTCCGTCCGTCCGTCTGTCCGTCTGTCCGTCTGTCCGTCTGTCTGTCTGTCTTTTTTTAATAGGCATATCTTCAGAATCCTATAATGTAGATTCACCAAATTCGGAAGCTACATTCATGCTATATGTGTGTAGTTTACTTTGAGGACACAAAGTCAAACATCGCGGTTACGGGATCGTTAGTGCATATCGGACTGCACATGTTCGTTGATAATGCTGGAATGCAAGAAAGTAGAATTACCAAATTTGTAACATTCGTTAATATTGTGGTTAGATAGAGCCAGAATTTAGTCTCAGGTCAAACGTTCAAATGTCGATGTCAATTAGTATATTGTCAAAAGCGAGTGCAAAGACGTGAGTCGGTTCATTCATTCATTCATTCACTCACTCACTCACTCACTCACTCACTCACTCACTCACTCACTCACTCACTCACTCATTCATTCGTCGCCGTCATCGTCGTCATCTGCCGCCGCTGCCGCCACCGCCGCCGCCGCCGCTACTACTACTACTACCACCGTGGTTTTATCACCACTACTACTAGAATATATGAAATGTACACCATCAATTCCAGTCAATTCGCGTGGTTGTGAGACGGGTAGTTGATACTCCGGTGAAAGAGGATTTGTGTCCGCTGGATGCTGGTGTAGTGGTAAGCTACTCGTCTCCCAAACGCTAGGCGGAACGTATCATAGAATTCACTGGTTCGAACCCCGCTCGGATCCAAAATTGAAAAAGATTAAGAAAATTACATTCCAGATGATGAATGAGCTATATCCTAGCGCCAGTGCGTCGTCAATGACAGGGTTCATAGAACTAATGCTTGACAATAATAAAAACTTCTACTACTACTACTACTACTACTACTGATGCTACTGCTACTGCTACTGCTACAACTACTAAGAATGATCGTGCTGTGATATGATGTGATGATTGTATTGTTGGTGATGATGGTGCTCTCATGATCTAGCTAAGATCCGGTCGCTGAATATCGCCCAAATGTCAAATCCCGTTCGCGCTTCCTCCCGAGGCTGTGCGCAATATCTTTGGCAGAGTACAGTCCCTTGCACCGCGTCAGCAGACGCAATCCCGACTCTTGAGCCAGCGTCCCAAATATAATACTGTGATGAAAGGCAAACCACTACTGCTGGGATGATGGTGTGTGTAGTGATAGTGATTGGGTGATGTTGGTGGTGGTGGATAACTACATGGAAATTGTGTTTTCAAACGCGTGCGTCTGAGTGCACATAATTGCCTAAACGTTCTGTATCTGAGAATAAGGTGCCTCAAGTACAAACTGGGCTATAGGCAAAAACTAAAGGTTAACATGCTTGAAAATAAATTTGTTAAAATTGTATACTTTCCGAGGCTTAAATTGTGTGCCTCGGTGTAAATGAAACGTCATAAATCTTAATATCTGATGAATATAATTTATACGGAATGAAATCATCATATTTTCAGATTTATTTCGTTTCATTACATTGAGGTACACAATTTAAAGGTGTACATTCACACGAATGCGTGAAAATAAAATTGTTTAAATTGTATAATTTTAGAAGGCTTAATTTGTGTACCTTCAATGTTATGAAGCAAAACACAGCTTAACATATGATAATTTCCTTCCGTACAAATTATTATAATTTTTTAGAATTACAAATTTAAATTAGGGACTCTTGTCTCTAATTCTATTTCACACCTTAATAAATTATATTAATTTATTAATTTCGCTTCAATACATCTAAGCCTCTAAAAGGATAGAATTTTTGACAATTTTATTTTCAAGAATTCAGCTGTGAAAATCACTTATGTAATGAGGTCAGTAGGGGTCAAAAGATCACGAATTTTGGCAGCTCCTTAAAATAAGACAACTATGTATTTATGTAAATGACAAAGTGATAATGAAGGAATATGTTGATGTTAATTTCTTGACAAGTGATAATTAGGCCGTGTTCTCACTAGAGACTTAACCGGCGTAGCGCAATACTGAGGTAGGGCGTTATTCCCGAATAACTCTCCGGTGAGAACACGCTTTAGACTCGGTCTGATAAGCCTAAAGTGACAATGATCATTTATTTCATGAAATGTTGTTACTATGACAACTGAGACTGACCATTGTTTTAATAGGTGTAAAATGCAAATATGGGGTACTGGAAGAATGAAATGAACATAATTTCACATCTACATAATCTAGAGTAATAACTGACCATTGAAAATGTTCCTTTTAAGGGCTCTCCATAATTTCATAAATGTTATATGCAAATCAGTCGAGTAATTAGGTCACCGGACGTCGAAGGGTTATTAATGTTGCCTGCTGCTGAAATCGTGTAAACGTGCATTGTTGTGACTGACACAGTGATAAGAAATGGATATCTTTACGTTTACATCCCGAAGAGTGAGTGATGGACACATTTTCACATCTTTCTTGACAGAATGACTATTTTTTTAAATAACATAAACTGCAATTATGCGGTACTGATAAATGAAATGAACATAGTATCAAATCATCATAAGCTAGAGCAATGGCTGAGCACTACTAATGTTCCCTTTTTCATAGCCACTACAATTTCCTATGTCCCATGTACACATCAGTTGATTAATTAGGTCAGCAGCGGTCAAAAGCTCGCCAATGTTTGCCGCTGCTGAAAATCTAGCATCTGTGCATTTTGAAAGACAAAAGAGGTCAAAAGGTCACTAATAAAGGAATATATTGAGTGGAGGATCCATGTAGGTCAAATTAGTGTCAAAATATTCAACAGACTGTTTATTAAATAGTAAAGACACAATTCGTACAACAACGAATGGTTCGTCTTCAAATAAGTGTTCGTGACGTACGTATCTACGTCATTCATGACGTCATAATGACGTCATTCAATATTATGTCATTCTACACGTCACGTTGTTGATTATGACGTCATATGATGGATGGATAAAGTGGAAAGGTCCATTCTGTAATTTGGCAGGTGAAATCTCCACTGATATGTTTGTTCCCTCTGAAATATCTTTTGGCCGTAACTGACTATCCAATAACAAAATTAGCCACTGTTGAAAGTGTCTAACGATGTCACAAAGGCGTAAGAAGATGTTGTGCAAGTGTTAATGTCGCAATGACATTTGACTTAGGCGTATGCACAAAGGCTTGGCCTATCATATTGAATGGTCCATAGTACAGAAATTTCCACATAGGTATGATTAAATCCTTTCATTTGGCCTGGGCCTAAATCAATATGATAGGGAGAAGATGAGTGTTTATGCATACGCTGAGGTTCTATCAGGATAGGATCTGATGTCAGTCAATCTAAAAAGGTAAGGTGTCTGGTAAGAAACAGTGTGGCAACCTGCTGCCACCAAATATTGACCGAAATTCTACACCAAAGTATTGGATGGCATTTTGGAGACTTCGCTACTAGACTCATTGGTAAGATAACCACAATATTGAAAGTCAAAAATAAGCAAAATTTAGAAATGTCGAATGATGCAGCATTTATGTCATATCTAAATAAATATTCAGACATTAGACTATGAGTTGGTATTGGTAAATTAGATAGGACTGCTCAGTTTTGGCTATCTTATATGGAACATACGTTTTTGCGAGTTTCATAAATGTCACTTCTATGTTCTGAATCTTTTTAAACATCGCCAGACAGTTTTAACAATGGTATAGAATGTAATTGGAAGGTTGCTTACAGTCATTTGTGAGTCATGGAGCACCCCAGACGATCTCTTTCTTCAATTAGAGGCTGACTAATGTACATGACTACACTCATAGCAAACGTTGATGTGCTTCGTTTCTCCACATAAGTTCTGCGCAAGTTGGGTTGAATTTATATACCGTGAACCCTGACTCCCATCATCTCAATTTCAGAGTAACTGTACAGTTAAAATGTTGGATATTTTGAAGCCAATTTGCCTTGGGGCAGTGGCTGCCTATGACAGCAACGCCTCCCGTTCAGGTTAGGTTCAAACTTTTCAACAGAAAAGTTGGTAAACTATAAATCGATCAAACACATACAATTGATACTCTTCATTGCGGACTATTAAATTTTTCCCGACTGTGTTAAACCTATTAATGATTAATGACATTCGCCCTCTAATAAAGTAATTTAATATAACGTCAATTATTTGAGTGACAGATCTGATTCCCCCATTAGCAACTTCGCGTATTTTTGCGACATGTGGTATTCTGACCACCTGTCTTGGAGAAGAGCCATCCTCTTGATACAAGAGCTATGTGGCTCGTCGCGCGGGGCTGACTGTATATATTATGTAATTTCATGTTCGAATTATGCTTTTGTTTCTGTTTATAAATTCTAGTTAAACTGTTATACTATGCCAAGTTTCTATGTTGAATTGTAGATCTCTGTATGGTCAAAACGTGTAATTTCGTTCTGTACCAATAAATTTCAATTCAATTTCAATTTCTCCATGTTAATGGCAGATTATAGCGATGCAGAGAATAAGCTCAACCCCAAGTGCAAAGATGTGAACTTATCAACTCTATTTGCACCACGAGTTTGCCTTTATGAGTGTAAATAAATATATCGGCTGGCTTCCAAATATCTACCTGATAGCTAACCCTATATAGAGAGAAGCGAGTGATTGAGAGGGAGGGGGGTATTAGCTATCAGGTAGGTATTTGGAACGCAGTCTATCTACCAAAACCAGACATCCCTCCACAAACTTAGGAGGACGGATGGTCTGTAAGATCAGAACAAACCCAAGTGGCGTGAAAGTGAACTATTGCCTCATATGCTGACAGATATTCTAGAGAATGAGCGGAACAAGATCGAATGAACAAGAAGGCAGTTCACCAGACGATGATAGCAGCCATGAATTTAATGAATCGGCATCTGACAACGACAGTGATTAATTGAAAGATGATATGTTCAAATGCAATTTGCATATTTTTATTGTTTGGTTTGTCGATGGTACAAATGTCAACTATTTGAGTGATCTTTTATCACTCTAATATATTTTAATGCAATTTTATGTTCGCTTAATTATTCATTACTGCGTAATTGCATGTTCCTACTAGTAAAAAAATGGACATTATGCCAGTTGCCAGATTAACGCCATGCCCTGAAATATATGAACATTGGCCCCTTAGATTTGGTTTAAACATATTTTATTTTTCGGTTAAATTGGAGCACAATACGATAAATCGTATTAGTGTGTCTCCCACTTGTAATGATATACAGTAATTTAATTAATCAAGTGGCGGGTACAAGTCATGATAGACTAAATAATTTAAGAATAAGTTTAACTAATATCATTGTTAATAAATTACTAATAAAGACAGAATACTAGAAGTAGAAGTGTAGAAATTGGAATAATGAAAAAAAGGACAAGCTAGTAAAAGAAAGTAGAGTAGAGTATAATTCGGGATGATTTTCACACATTCCTGCTCGCACCGCGTGGTGATGGGTAGCGTGCGGTGGGCAAAGGTACAATTTTGGGTGGACGATTATGGGAGAATGAATATCAATTAAAACGGCCAGTATCAGCAATGCATTGGCAAAATAGTGTCGATACTATAATATTCGTGTCTGTATTGAGATTTTCATTGCCAGAAAAGCAAGACGTTAGCGGTCAGTGAGTTAATGGGAATATTGTTTAGGCCTACTTCAGTATAAAATAGTCTTCTTTGATTATTGTATAGTGGGCAGTGGAAGATATAGCGCCCAATTGTTTCATCCGGGTGCCCACGTGAACACCTAGGTGAGTCTAACAAGAAGTTGTCATGGAGGTGTCTGTTTAAGCCACTACAATTGTTTCGGAGCGTGGAATATGCTATGTTAGCAGGTCGTAGTACCACCTAGGTGGGGCCGTTTTTGAGACATGGCGTTCAATTTATTTTTAAATTCTTGAGGCTATTACAGGCAGAATCTGTGCCGATCATTCATTACTCTAGCTTTTGAGAATGTGGTGTTATGTTCATTTCATTTTTCAGTAACCTATAATTGCATTTTTATTATTTCCGAAAATGGGGATTTTCTCAGGCGTCATAGTAACAATATTTCATGAGAGAAGTGAACGTTGTTCACTTAAACTCGTGAAATGATGTTTAATCCTCAGTCTTCATGATGGCAACATCAGGATACTCATTTATTATCACTTTGTCAGTCATAATAATGCAGCAGGCAACGTTGGTGACCCTTTGACATCTGGTGACCTAATTACTCGACTGATTCCCTATAAAAAGTGGTAGAGAAGCATAAGAGCAATATTTTGAGCGTTGATTTGCTAGTTTACAATGATTATGTCAAAGGTTATGGCC
Source organism: Chaetoderma sp. LZ-2023a (assembly GCA_034401795.1). Taxonomy (NCBI): domain Eukaryota; kingdom Metazoa; phylum Mollusca; class Caudofoveata; order Chaetodermatida; family Chaetodermatidae; genus Chaetoderma; species Chaetoderma sp. LZ-2023a. Next base: position 111,328,538 of record CM067372.1, read on the forward strand.
ATTTTTACTACACCTACCCCCTAATATGGTTGGTTTCGTTATTGGTCATACGCGCAAATTTAACCCATTAAAATGGATAGTCCCAGTTTATCCCATGTTAGCATATATATATATATATTATTATTAATCAGCATAGTTCAAGGTAACAGAAAACTATAGTTTAGCTGATTAATGGTGAGGTGGGGAGGGTGTGATCGGTGGTGGGGTGTGGGGTGTTGCGAGGTGGCCGCCTTTTAGTCAATGGACTACATAGGAGTACAACTGAATGCGTCTTGTTTTGGACAAAGTAGTGGAGGATAATGAGCAAATATGTGCAGGACTAACATTTATTTTAAGCATATCACTTGGTCTCATTTGTAGATGTGTCATTGAAAAATGTTATGTAAATGTTCAGAGTATGGTGAGAAGTGTTATAATATGTAGTTACTTAGGCCATACAGATGAGAATGGGGATAGTGATGCTGGTGTACCTTATGCAATACAGGAATACTGTTCTAGCCCATTTCTATCTAAGCTCTCCGCACATTTTGCGTGTGTTAGATTTGAGCTATATGCTTTGAACCATGAATTCCCAGAATCCCAATTTCAATGTAATTATACGGTTAAGCTTTTAATTATTTTGAAACTAATATGACGGAGAGCTGATGCTGTCATAAGCAGTAAAAATTCTTAACAGCCCTCCGGTCAAATTAGCTCAGCATAAACAATAGATTGTTTACTTAATTGTAAATTCACCAAAGACATACAATTCATATACTTTCGTGACAGACATTTCATGTTTCGTGAAGAGAGATACGTCATTCTAATTGTAACGTCAGGTAACATGTGACGTATTTAATTATGACGTCAGATTCTTGAGTGACAGATCCGAGCCCTTCAAATGCTTGCATGCGCGTTTAATCCATGTGCTTCAATTCCTTGTCACATCAACGAATCATTGAATAAACGTTAGACGATTGTGTGAATTTCTCACTAATCAATATTTACATATTTAATTATGGCAGCCTTGGATATCAAAAACAACGTCCAGTCAAATACTAGTTAAAATGGAGGGATCCAGTTTTGGCTGTGCCCCGCCCATCTTTAGCTAAACTCCACTCACACTTCGTCGCGTTTGGATCGATCAATCCCTGAACAGTCTGACTATCAATTCTCAGAAAACTATACATGTAAGCTGTTGAATATTCTGAAAATAATTTGACTGGCCGTTGTTGCTGCATATGGCAACAACAGCGGCCAGTCAAATTAGTTTCAACAGCATCTTTATTATAAGTAGTACAGAGATACAATACGTACAACAACGCTTAGTGCATCATCAATTAAGCGTTCGTGACGAACTTATCTACGTCATTCATGGCGTCATTAATTATGACGGCATCCTACACGTCACGTAGCTGATTGTGACGTCATATGATTGATGGATAAACTGGAAGGTTTCATCGTCAACATGTTTCCTACATGGATGCATCGAAATGGAGAGGTGAAAGGGTAAATAATGGCTAAAGAATACTATATCTACAGTGTCTTCCATGGGTCGCCCGATTGAGAGCCAAACGACAATCAGAAATAAAGAATTCGTTGTTTTTAAATTTATTCAAACTTTAATTTCACATTCAATGCCATCTCCTAGGGGAGATTTTATTGATCCCTCGATCCGCTTTCTTTCTTCGTGAGGTTAACTGCAATACAATCGTCGTTTCTTTCCACCTTGTCAGCCAGCTTGTTAGAAATGTTGAGAAAATTATGAAGATAAATGTCTACCCTAGGGAGAACAGTCCTTTGATTCGGGTGGCTAGTTGTTCAGAGCGCGGCGACAATTTGGCCCACGTTTAACGCAGATTATCCAAATCTTACTAATCTCGCCAACTCTCGCCCACCCCGCTTTAACAATGAACGGCGTGATTTGATTGGTCGCACGCGCCGCAGGGACTCCTGGGACATGTCAATTGAAATCGCGTCAATATAGTCGTTTGCAATTTCTGTTACAACGTTGGCCAGCCCCTATCCCTCACACCCTCTAATTTATCAATCAGATAGCCGTGTTACACTTGTCGCTTTACAAGCGTGACAAATTGTCCTCATATCACTCCATTCCCCCCGTGGCGTGGGCTTATCCTCATAATTTGATTGCAGCTTTTTAAAAACATACCAACGCATCTATCCATTATCTCAAAACTTAGAACTTAACAGGCTAGATATGTTTCACATTTCTTTTAGATCTTAAGATTTAGGATTATACGTTTAAATTTTGATTGGATAACTTTCGACGTGTTTTTCGGGGACCGCCTTTTTGTTTGCGTCCTCGAATCACTGAAGTACTGGGGGCGGCTAACAGAAAGCGAATTGTTTGCAAAACAATCTTTTCTAGAGATTACGGAATTTGATTTGTACATAATGGAAATTGTAGAATGACAATAAAAATTATAGTATTGTTTGTCTTGCGCTCTTGATTTAGGTACAAAACAAGTGGAAAATTGTAATGTGTTAAAAGTGTGTTTGCGCATCTTAAATTTGTATGAGTGTTCACTCAGTAAGCCCCCATGAAATCGTTCAATAACGGTCACAGGTGTAACATGAATAGCTATATAAAACTATCTAACTAGCTAATCCCAGCCACACCCGGCCCCGGTCACCCATGTTCGCTCGTTCGCGCAGATATTTTATCTTGTGACCGGAAATTCGGACAATTTCTAGCTAGCCGCAATATTAACGGATGTGCGAAATTTCGAGACGCGACCTTCTTGTGTTCCAGAGTTATTGCCATGCACGTGCAATCAGTATGCTCTTAGTGACCACGTGACCTTCATATTTGTCTTCTTGACCTGAAATTTCATCTCGCTCTAGACAGTAACAGTTTCAACGTCCTTTAAGCAATGCTGTTCCACATTTAGATGAGTTCTGACAATGTCCATCCACCTTCACATTTTGTGTAGAGTAATGCCCATGGCCGGTGTATCTGCTTGGATACTTTTCTTCAAGGGAAATGCGTTGCTATAGTGATGGCCACCATCCTACAATGGAGATCATGTAATTTTCGTTCGATCATGCGCAAAGCATGGCAGTGTTTATATTACTAAGATGATACTGTTGCCAATAATTTATTTTGATGTACTGTGTCATCAAATAGGTTAGCATTGCGAGAACTGAATAAAATGTTAGAATATCCAATAGCAATTATGAACCCAATGGCACCTGTTGCATTTTAATGGTCATTCAAAATCATATCGTTATTGGTGAAACCGTTAATAAACTTGAATGATTAATTCTCTGACTGGAGATTAAACCATCGTAAACAGCTAAACAAACATTGGTTGGATTTTCTCAGAATTATGACTTTCATTTGGTTTATCTTTCAGAGAATATGGTTAAAGCACCCATTCACATCAAAATGCTTGAAAATAAAATTGTTAAAGTTGCATACCTTTAGATGCCTTCATTGTGTACCTCAATGTAATGAAACGAATTAAATCTTAGCTTATGATGATTTTATTCCGTATAAATTACTATAATTCTTTCAGTGGTGAAGTTGCGGCATGTCCACCTACGGCAGCAACAGCACCCAATCAAATTACTTTCATAATACTCAACAGTATGTTTATTAATTGGTAATGACATACAATTCGTAAACAACGCTTAGTCCGTCATCGATTAAACATTTGCGACGAACTTAGCTACGCCATTCATGACGTAATTGATTATGTCGTCATCCTACACGTCACGTATAGTTGACGTCATATGATTGATAGATAACGGAAATCCTCCATTTTTATATTTACCTGGATTTAGAGAGCGGGCTACAGTTGCTGTTTTAATAGAGGGGTCCATTTCTATCTATGCCCCGCCCATTTGTAGCGAAGCTCCGCCCACATTTTATGCGTGTTAGAATCGATTTGTAACTTTGATACCTGATCTCCCAGACTATAAATTTCAAGGTAACCATACAGGTAAGCTGTTTAATATTTTAAAACTAATTTGACTGGAGACGGTTTCTGCCTATGACAGCAATCACACCCAGTCAAATTTGCTTCGAAATATGCAACAAAATGTTTATTAAATGAGCATATTCACAGCAAAATGCTTGAAGTAAAATTGTTAAAATTATTTACGTTCAGAGTCTTAAGATGTGTATCTCGTTGTAGCTAAGCGGAACAAATCTTAACATATGACGATTTCATTAAAAAGAAATAATTTCTTTAGATGTGAATTTGAAATAGGTACTCGTGTCTCTAATTCAATTTAACATCTTAAAATAATTATATTAATTTATACGTAACTTAATCACCTTAATTAAGTCAAGATTTATTTCGGTTCTTTGCATCTCGTCAAACGATTTAAGGCTCGAAAAATATACAATCTTAACAATTTTATTATCAAGCATTTTGGTATGTATATGCACATTTAACTGGTAATTTCTTCAAAGACATAGGGGGCCTACAATTCGTACACTAATGACAGACCTTTAGATTTTTGCAACGGAACTATACGTCATTTTGAGGATGACGTCAGCTAACTAGTGACGTAATTGATTCTGAAACCGGATACTTTAATGAAAGAGAAGATCTTTACATCCTCCATCTTGTTTGACCCCCTCTTGTGTCAAGTTAAACTTTTACTTGTCAAACAGGCCAAAGGCATGTGCAGTGGTGGTGAGAAACGTCCATCGATAGGCCAAAGGAATTCTATTTTTGAAAAGTTACCGCTGGAATGACTGGCTCGGTAACAGAGCCAGTCATTCCAGTGGTACATTTTCAAAAATACTTAACTCTTGGCCTACACATGGACACTGACAAGGCTGAATTTTCGATTTCCTTAACCATTACTCCAATGGGCTGGACCACCAAAAACGGCATCTGTAGTGGTCATGGCGAATGCGCATTTGCAGGACAACAGAAAATAATTATTTTTGTAAATTCTAGAGCGAAAATTATAATCTTCTAAGAAAAGATCTAGACCGTTAAAGATTTAAATGATATGAGTAGCACTTCGAGCGCGTTGGGGCGCTGTTGACACATGAGGGGTTAACTGATGTTCTTAATATAAAATCAGTTGACACTTTTGGACGGATTTAGAAGTTGTGTTGCAAACTAGTAGCAGTCTTTGGTGAATTAATAAATTTAGAATTTAATAAACACTATATTGAATTTTTTGGAACTAATTTTACCGCGAGTGGTTGCTGCCATATGCAGTCAAAATATTCATCAGCTTACCTGTATAGTGGACTTGAAACTGAGATTCTGCGAGTTAAAAATTCAATGTCTTAAAATCAATTCAAACGCGCATAGAATGTGGGTGGAGCTTAGCTAGAGATAGGCGGGGTATAGCTAGAAATGTAAAGTTGTATAACCCTTTAACCATTGAATTTTTTTCACAAAAAATCAATTGTCTCATAGAAACTGTCCATTCGCAGACCAAAAGAAGACGATTTCTGAACATTTATCACTGGAATGACTGGCTCGGTTATCGAGCCAGTCATTCCAGTGGTAAATTTTCAAAAATAATCTTCTCTTGGTGTGCAAATGGGCATTTCTCAAGACCACTACAGAAGCCATTTTTGGCTGAAAAGAGTGTTATAAAGGGTTAATAAGGCAGGCGATCTTTGGCCGCAAATGTCAGTTTGTCTATGTGTGGCGTATATCTAGAAACAGACAACCTCACTAGACCTTCATGGGATTTGTTAATTTTTTGCTAATTATTTCACCTTCCATATCGATACTGATCCAGCCATTTGTCTAGTCAGAGCCACGCCATTTTCGCCTGAAACGTAACGGCCAAAAATCTGCTCGTGTAGCCTAATGGTCTGTGACGTCACCCCACTAGGATCACGGTCAAATCCCTGTCCGATATTTGGCCTCTCGGGGGACAGATAACTCACGCTCAGTGACATGGGTTTGCACATTTATTTCTCGCTATCTCGCGGGTCATAAATATTGATAACATAATTTTGTTGTGTTGCCAGTTTTGTCCGACGGTTCAATAAAAGAGGATTAGCGATGTTTTCTGTTCAATTATTCGCCTTTTTACACGATTTTATGGCAATTCTGGACATGGTTGCCAAGCTGAAAATTCTCCAGATATTTTTTTAATTTGAGAGAGAAAGAGTGTGCGCGTGCGTGCTCTCGCGCGTGCGTGCGTGCGTGCGTGCGTGCGTGCGTGCGTGCGTGCGTGCGTGCGTGCGTGTGTGTGTGTGTGTGTGTGTGTGAGAGAGAGGGAGAGAGTGAAAAATTATGATTTAAACATATTTTATTACACGAAAATGTACCATGGGATCGAGTTCTTCCAACTTAGATAAACCCTCTCTCAACAGAATTATTACTAGGCAGCATATATAAAGTGTATATAAGAATTTTATAACATAATGAAAGGAGAAACATATAAGTAGTAGAAGCATAAGAGAATAAAAGCATTGCCAGAAATTGGAGATGAGGAGAGAGAGAAAGAGAGATGGAGGGGGGGGGGGGAGTGAAAACGATAAATAGTGAGAGAGATAGAGAGATGGCGAAAGGTAGAGGGACGGAGGGAGAAGGTGGGGAGGAGGGGAGAGCGAGAGCGAGGGTGGGGGGGGGGGGGGGTGAGAGAGAGTGAGAGAGAGAGAGTGAGAGCGAGATAGATGTGTAGTCACTTGCACTTGAAGTCAAATATACATACTTAGTTATTATTATTATTATTATTATTATTATTATTATTATTATTATTATTATTATTATTATTATTATTATTATTATTACATTACATCTTTTAGCCGTTTTGTGGCTAATTTTATCAAGATTGCAAAATATTTGCTCATTGAATGCCCATTTGCAGACCATGAGAAGACTGTTTCCGAAATGTATCACTAGAACGACTGGCTTGGTTACCAGGGCAGTCGTTCCAGTGGTACATCTTCAAAAGTCGTACTCTCCTGAGCTGCAAATGGGTATTCCTCGAGACATGTGCAGAGGCCGGTTCTGGCCTGCTTCGCCCAAAAGTGTTAACCAAGTCAACTAAGACAATGTATCATACCTAATGTTGTACTACGAGTAGAGTACACCTTTCAGCATCGACGCCATTCCAGGATTCAGCCAAATCAAATCTTGGAGCACGTTCTCTGGCTGGTAAATCTCTGCCTGCCATAGGTGCTGTATGTGTATGTGTGTGTGAGAGAGAGAGAGAGAGAGAGAGAGAGAGAGAGAGATTTTGTTTATAATACATTCGTAATCCAGCGATAGTAACACAATAATGGTTGGCATGATTTGGTTCTCAGTGTCAGGTAAGCAGAACGATGGCCAGGACTGATTGAGTCAAGGCTGGCGTGAATGAAGTCATAGCACAAGCGTACATCAGCGAGGAGAGCGAGAGAGAGTGTGTGCGTGTGTGTGCGTCTTTAGCCGTGTACGTGTATATGCGATTGATTTCATTAAATGTTATATATCATGTGAGGAGTAGGAAACATTAGCTTAGACGCTCGTCATTTCCTGCTTTGACGTCAGGATTGTAAGCATTTTTCTAGCTTACAGCCTCTACTAAATAAATTAGTCTAACCCATGTATTATACTTATCAACATTTGGTTGAATATTTTGAAGCTAATTCGACTAGAATTTGATGCCAACGACAGCAACAGGAACCTGTCAGATTACTATTTAAATATTAGCCACTCTATCTGTAGCTGCCTTAATATTCTGGATTCAAGAGATTAATAAAAAAAATAGTATTTTTAGGCATGTAAGAAACGATACTGGATACGGAAATTTTAGTTACCAACCAGATTTTTGCGCAGAACCTTTCCATTTTACAGAAATTACGAGCACAAAGAAATCCCATGAATCCCAACTGGGGAAATGTTTTTAGCAAAAATTCAAAATGGCCCCCAAAATGGCTAACAACTGTAAGTTTCTCCATAGGTCTGCTACTATATGAGCTAGAGTGACGATTGAAGCGTCTAAAGTCATGTTTTTGGGGTCAAGAAACTGAATTCTGATTGTATTGCAGAATGACACATGCTTATTATGATAATTAATTCAAAATGGGTGAAAAATGTCAAAATGGCTGCCAAAACGGATGACCAGTTGTAAGTTTCTCCATAGTTGGGTTACTATATAAGCTAGACTGGTGAGTGAAGTGGCTAAGATTAAGTTTTGTATTCATGAAATTTAATTCCGGTATCAGTTTAGCAGACTGTTTGTTGTCATAATTTAATCGCAATGGCTGCTAAAATGTCCGCTGATTTCTTTCAGAGGTATTTTAGTTACAAAGTTGCTTGAATTTGAATAAGTTCTCAACTCTTTTTAGCTAAGTCTCGCTCATCCCTAGTTAAGCTCCGCCCACGCTTCGCCCGTGTTAGGATCGATTTATCCACCCACGCCATGACTATAAATTCCCAGAAAACTATACAGGTAAACTGTTGAATATTTTGAAACTACTTTGACTGGGTGCTGTTGCTGCAGGCTGGCATATTAACTGAAACTATGCTCTGTGTATTAAAGTTACATTTATTAAAAGTGGGCCATGTATTTCTATATTAAACCAAGTCAGTAATTTACCTCTGATCACACGAATTAATATTCTGCTATAGTTCAATGTGGGGAATTCATACACTGCACATTACATTTACAGTGATTCCTACATGGAACTCCTCTCTTGGCCCAAATAGAAGACACACAACGCTCGCTCTCGCATCTGACCCCTACCAAGATGCCTGCTGTTGCTGGTGCTTTGTCAGTGATTAGCGTTTTAAATTTTTAGAATCGTTTGTAGATGACGCTAGATGCTAACTTGGTGAGGTACATGTAGCGAGCGGAAGTACATAGCTCTGCTGGTAGCCTAAGAGGCAATCTCTTGAAAGGTACATATTTTGATGATACCACATTTTAATATTGGAGCTTATCGACTCCTTCTGCATTGTCTCCCCTATGTACATATTCTTTGCAAATTTTCTCTTACATTTTGAAACACTTCTTTAGTATTACCAAAGACCAGCGTATCTGCACGTAACTGCTGTGATGACTGTAGCAATTTCAGGAGTTTCAATTTCCTAATTCCATCCATTCCAGGTGTTGAATTACAGCCTAGCATAGCATGAGCAAATGGCAAGCAGCTGTACATCTCCCTTCCTAACACCTCATATGGAACTTCAATGGCAATTGTATGGTACCTGGTCTGCATATAAACATAGTCTCAATAGTTTATGTGGTGGATCAACATCATCAAAATAGCTGTATCATCAGCATTACCAATTGCATTTTCATATGTCTTTGCTAATTCCATTGCTTTCTTAACTATGCACACATCAGCACCCCAACCCCCTCTTCCTTAGCATGTTCTACATGGATGTCTGCCTTTTCAAGGTGGTGGGATAACAAGTTGATCACACTCTCTGCTTGTTCTTTTTGGTTCTAAGAAATGCTTTCTTGTCTCCAAGTATTGGTTGTTTCCATTTCCACAGCCATATCTGGAAACCTTTTCTCCTATCGCCGTCTCCTCTGTTCCTGAGCTTTCGTTGTTGCCACTTCATACTTGTTAAACTCTGTCCAAATGGGAAGTACAAGTGAAATTTGAGAGACAACATAGGACACTTATACACTACTAACATCCTCCATAGTTCCAGCTTTGGCCCAAGGCAGTTTGTGCAAAAGGGCACATCCATCAAGCAATTCAGCTGCTGATATAACTGTCTTTGAAGTGATTTATGTATCTATCTCAAGTACGTATTTAGACGTATCCGCCTTATTTCCTTTCCTCATACTTCCCTTGAATAGTGCAAGAGATACTGTTGCGAGTTCATATGAAAACATACTTTCGTCAGGAGGGCAGCCGTTGATATATGGCATGCACACAATCGGTGATACAGCTTCTGTGATGACATACAAACTTCATCCCCAGGTATCTTGAGGGGCGTTCGCATGGCGGCAAATATTTTACCTTGTTCTAACATCTTAAACTTTACATCGACAAATTTCTTCCCACTCAATTTCTTCTGGATAGTAATCCTGATTTTAGGGCACTATCGACATTGACACGCGCATCAGCTGCAATTCCAGTTCACTATCTTGACCAGCTGTGAAAGGGTTGTTCCTTAGAAGAAAAGCCATGAAGGTGTTTATGCTTTCCGCATCTTTTTGAATGTTTTCTTGATGCATTTGTTTAGGCTGTTCTGACGATGCCCCCAGTAAACGCATTGATACGACAGCGCAGAGAATCGATGTGCATAGCTACAGTGAGCGGCCATATGCTTCTTGCGGAGTCTCTGTGGGTAATAGCGATGAGCCCACCTACGGCTTTCCCTGATCTCATCAATGATTGTTCTATGGTCATATCTGGCCAGGTCAACTCCAGAATAGGTTTTTGTTCCTTCTTATAGCGATTTCTCCATTGCGTATTGGTTCTTAAAAAGACTCACATAGATTCTGATAGTCTTGTAGATATAACCGGTACTGTTTTGCATATTTATTGTGACCTGCTGCTGCTAGGAACGGTAATATTGTCTGTATGGCCAAAACATACAACTTACAAGAACCTATTCTTTCATCTCTAATGAAACGCATTGCAATTTCAACAATGCCCATAAACATCAGCCATGGTTTTGACGTTCTGCTGGATTCCTGAGATTATTTTCTTCCAGTCGTTTCTTCATGTAGTTGAATCAAATCTGTATTGGCAGCTACGTCATTCAAAGAGAGTTCACCATCCGACACCGAGCTCTAGAATATTTTCAAGCATGACCAAATGCTATCATCTTCCATAGGTTCACCATCAGAATTATGTTGTTTTTTACATTCACTGCTTTGTATGGGAGTTTGTTGGAGATTGCTTTCATTATTATGAGCTCTATCTTGCACACCATGAAGATCATCATTATTATCATTCTCAATCTGCAATATGTGCATAGATTCCATAAGTCGTGCTCACTTACCTGTTCATCTACATTCTGATCACCGTTGTTACACCATTCTCGTAGTTCTTCGGACAAGTTGGGCTCTTCGGTATTACAGACTCCCGGCTAAAAAAAGTAATAGATGAAGTGCTGCAAATGTGAATAGACACTCTCCCAACATCTTAATATAAGATTTATCCTCCATCATTTCAGGTCAGGGTTTTCTAGCATATACTTTACGCTTTAAAGCGACTGTCTTCTATGGGTTCACATCATGCACCAAGGAAAGACATAAGTCAAAGGAATCATCACCGTCGTAAGAGCATGTTCTTAAAATTCTTACTGATTGTCTTACTTGATTTTGCAGGCACTCAAATAGGATGGTTGGTTAAAGGTAAGTGTTTTACAGCACATTCCTACTTTCTGGACTGATCTTTTACATACATCATGGTGCTATAAGCAGCTTCATATGTTGAAGAGTTCAGCGGTACTATAGGGTACCTCATGAACACCACATGAAACCTTGCCAGTTTGGTAGTCTTGGTGAGAGCTTACTAGATAACAACCACAGGGTATCCATTATTTGGAATTTACGTGCAGAAATGTCTACTGTTCTAAGTTTTCCTATCTTAACATCAGGCAGAGGTGATTTCAAAGGACGCTTGTAGAATTTTATTCCCCCTTCTGTATTACATATTTTGCAGAAACAGTCTGTCTAACAGCATGCTCTGTCTATGTCCACAGGAAGACTTAGATTGGCATGCTATTATACCCATTACATGTGTGGTATTATGTCCTTATTTTGTATATTTATTGTAGTCAAAATTGTCAACTAGACCAGATATTAATTAATCCACTCGCCTTTCAACAGCTGCACACTTTTCAAACTGTAGAATTTGAGTATATGAAATGCAGATACCTAAGGATGACATAACATCAATCAGAATCGTTGATCTTGTCATCTGCTTGATAAACAGGCCAACAGATAACATAAGAGGTGATATGTATGATTGCTTTACTGTTGCCTGCATGAGGATGTGAAGATGTTTCTTCAGGTTGTCTGATTCACTTCCTGATTCCGAGAAAGGGTTAGCAATTAGGGTTTGGAGTGACTCTGGAACTGACTTTTCTAGTTCAATCAATCCAGATGCTGATGGGCTGGGAAAAATAGCATTATCCTGGTCTATATTCAAGATATCGTCTCGGATTTTCACACAAATCAATTTTCTGTTTTATTTGTTGGTCTTCTCCTGTGTCTCTCTGGTTGTCTGCATTAATATACGACTGATGCAAAATGTTATCTGCAACATCGCTGAATGTAAGTATGTTAACTTTTCCTTCTCATTTTGTACAACGTTCCCCAAACTGCTTTATGAGGTGACGTTTTAGATGGTTCTGTATGTGTGGTGGAACACGTTCTGGCAGGCATGTTTCTACCCGATTTCTCAGATCCTGAATGGAGAATTGGCCCTGCCTTTGCTCTGATTGCTGTAACAAGTGACAGAGGTTGTTGAATTAGTAATTGTGTCAAGCTTTCTAGAACTGCCACATGGTATGTCTTCACAATAGTCACATCCTGGAACACCTTTTCCTGACATAAATAATGTCATGCAGGTTCGGTGGTAATGAGCCTCTACTGTACGGAGATCTCCAGCAAAATGTATTCAGGCTGTTACCTGTATAGCTAGAATGTCGGTTCTACAGTCTCATTCATTCATGAATGACTCCTGGATGAGACTCATTTTTTCCATGCTTAAAAAAGCCTTAAGGCTAGATATTTGAGATCTTCGGTCTGGATGACGCTTGGTATGTTTATGAGTCAAGTTCCCTTGCACATATCAAGCAATGTGTTCGACAATCAAACGGGGTTTCTTTGGTTGTTATCCATTTCAATAATTCTTATAACAATTTATAGCATAGTTCTTCTCTGTGGAAACTATTTTCAAATGTGTCCATTTAGCACCAAGTTCTCTCCTATTGTCAGGTATCTGTACATCTTCATTACAGCCATCGCTGTTTTCTTTCTAAAAATACAAATACCCGTTTTAAATACCTTTTTGCGCAAGTTTGGAACAAAATCCAAATCTACTGTGTGATATGCCAATATCCTGCTACGATGGGAATACAAGGAAAACTGGCTATTATCCCACAAATGAAGCCTACACTTTCAAATTATCAACGGAAACTGGCATCAAAATACCACACAGACTACATATGAACAGTAAATATCTTAACAACAATGAAAGAATGAAAAGAAATCATATCATCATATAAGAATTTTTGTAAAGACGAACATTACAAACAAGAACAAATTGTGAGCAAAATCTGAGCAAAATTCAACTTTTATTGCGTCTAGCAAGGTGACAGCACTTCAAATAAAATCTAAATATATCAAACATGTAATATAAACAATAGGGAAATTTTGAATATTAAAACACGAGCAACGTGGCGTTAATCTGATACGCACTCAACTAGCGTCTAGCAAGGAGACGAGAATCAAATTAAACGTTATAGGATGCGCTGTATATATAGTGTACTTAAATTTCGACTTTTTAAAATTACAACGGAACATATATAAATTTCTAAAACGATGTATTGTTAATAAAGACAATTTTATAGAAGCATTTGTGCATGTTATACAGACGCGAGACATGCACTCCGAAGGACTTTTAATACTAGATTCCCATAGTCTGTTGTCCTACATCTACCTTATGGAACACGATTTTAAGTTAATTTCATAGTTACCATGACATTTGTAACTATTTTCAGAGAAAAATCAAAATTGTAACTCCGATTATTCAAATACTATTAAATATAATTTGATTCAGTGTATTTGTTATTTTACAAAGAAATTAAGTAATTAATTTTTTTCGTAACGAGGCCGATATTTTTTCAGGACCCGCACCTAAAACATGGTGAATTTTATTGAGGTGACATGATGTCTCACATTCTGCCCTTTAATGAAATAATTATCACAGTTATTTTATAATAATACTGGCATATGTTAGCTAGTCTCCATACCTATAAAACACATGTGATAACTACCTGTAGTAACAGTTTTATTGATCTTCAGCATGTGGGATTTCGAGCCACCGCCTTATGTTACCAAAGGTAGGTGGTCTATATATACGAGGTGTGCTTTACATCCTGTAGATGTAAGCTTTGAAATATAAAACTGGATGTTGACTAAATTGTCAGGGGATGGCACATCTCACGTCAATTCTTACTGGTCTGTGATAATTGTATTTCTTGCAGATTTGGGTATAAATAAAGGATATACTTATAAAGGAGATAATTCTGTTTATTTTAAATAATATAATATAAACAAGAGTCAATGTGCACAATCTGTATTAAACAAGTTACTCCAGATGAGTATTTGAATTCACAAGTCCACTACTCAAAATAATAATATACTAATTCAGCTAGGTTTGGCGCGGTGGTTTCTAATAGTGTGGCGCCGTGGTTTTACTGTGCTGCAGCGGTTTCAACAAGTGCGGCACAGTACTTTTCTAAAGCTACATATTTCTCTAACCGGTTTGTCCACATTTTGGTCAAACATAGATGCTATTAATTAAAATAATTATGACAAATCTGCATTGTGTGATTTGTTTGTGATTATCGAAAGTGTTTAGTTTGAAAAAAATTGATATTCTGGCCAAATTGCTCTTGCACCGGGACGAAATAGCACTTGGGTTGAATGCCCGGAAAACTTTGTTTGGAAAGAACAATGGCGAATTTAAACATTTGAATGGTTTATTTCATCAAAAATGTCACAAAATAAGTAAAATAAGTAATATAGATGTAATGTAGTATTTACAAACATTTTTCATATTCACCTGGGTTAATATTACGGGAAAATGTAGGCCGAGTTTACATATGAAAACCAACTATTTTGGAGATTGACAATCTTCGATTATTCAGTTATTTGGTTTCGTGATCGTCCACGATCTTATCTTTTTTAATAATCGCGATTAATCGAATAATCGAATAATTGTGCAAGCCTAGTGTAGAGATGTACCGTTATGCTGAACTGTTGATGGGTGCAAGACACATCTGCTGGCATTGAGTCTGATATTGTCATATAGTGCACATCATTTACAGCTTCAGAAATATGTGCTTCAAATAGACTTTTCCCACATTTTGGTACAATACCTTCCCAGAATGCATTGCGCATACCACTTCTGGCTAGTAACAGCGATAACCGACGCGCAGACAGCATTACTTGGCTATTGGAATCAGATACCACGCACTTTAGGCAGGTTATATAAAGAATTAATTTCATATTATTGAAGATATACATCATTGGAAAGCTTAGCCAATTTTCTATTCATATCTGTATTCATTTTTATAGTTTATAGTTTTGTAAAATTTAATACACTTAGTTGTAATTTTAAAATAGCTCCTATTGTTCGCTGGATTTTATGAATCTAGGTATAATGGTTTATTTTATATACGCAAAAAACTCAGTGAATATGTTACAAAAATATAAAAAGGTTGCATTAATGTTTAGGCAATTGAATGCGCTTTCGAATGATGTATGCCTTAAATAATATAATGATTTTAGTTTATCATAGGAACGGCTTAAATTGCAGTGTATTTTAGTGCAATAGTAATTCAATGCCAGTAAGTAGTTTTGCTCTGAGCGTTGATTTAGGGGAATCCCGGCGCAATGTGGGAAAGGTGTATTGGCCAAATCTATTCAAACTGAACAACCGGTGCCATTTTAAATCTGCCATGCCGTGAGATTTGTAACATCTCCAGGCTCAGAGCACGCTATTGGATTCTCTTTTGTAAGTGAATCATCCTTTCCAGTTTATCCATCAAGCATATAACGTCATAATCGACTACGTAACGTGTAGGATGACATAATAATCAATAACGCCATGAATGGCGTAGATAGGTTCATCACGAACGGTTAATTGATGACGGACTAAGCGTTGTTGTACGAATTGTATATCTTTACTATTTAATAAACATGCTGCTAGGTATTTTGAAACTAATTTGACTGGGCACTGTTGCTGTCAAAGCAACAAAACCCAGTCAAATTAGTTTCAAAATGTTCAACAGCTTACCTGTATAGTTTTCGGCAAATTGATAGTCAGCGAGTTCAGGGATCGATCGAGCCCAACACGGGAACAGCATGGCTGGAGCTTAGCTAGAGATGGGCGGGGCATAGCGAAAGCTGGATTCCTCCATTAATCCATGATGAAAGGGTTACCATGGATACATGGGCTGTGATGAATATAATCACACTGTGTGTATACGGAAGATCGTGTCCATGGGGCATTGCGCCTGCCAGCGTAGTTTTAAACGAGGACACAGCTACGTAGACATTGTATGAGCGCAGCGAAAGCTTCTGTCAGTGGTTATGTCCAAATACTTTCACAAGATTGAAACTGTCAAGACATTCGACAACATAAAATGATCTACGGTTCTACACAAGCTGAATATAAAAACCATGACCTGCGACCAGTGAGACTACAATATGCTGAGAGGACGAGTAAAAATATGAAATTTATAGAGTTCGGGATCTGCTGCCTCGCTATAGCCTTGACATCTCTGGGGGAATACGCCATAAGACCAGCATCCCTAGGTCTGCATTGACACTCCCACTAGGCATGGAGTACGCAGTCGACGTATACATAACTGCATAGATGAGGAAAGGACGAATTTCGACTATCTACAGAACAGCTCACGAATACCAATGTCTTCAAGTACGATGTCAAGACCAAATTTACCTATGTACACCGATCTGATGCTGACTAGGTCGGACAGCACAGTGTTCAATAATGCGTTATGAACTATGTGCCACACAGTCCCACTGTTACTGAAAGTGCCCCAACAAAGAACAAAGATGTTCTCCGAATGGCACCAGGCGCACATTACAGAAAGCATCGGTGTAAATACCTATAAACACACTGTAGAAACCGCCACTACAAAAACCTGCTATATGTGCTCCGTATCCGGCTCAAAGAATGAGACTGATTACATCGAGAAGATCAGGAGGAAACTGGGAACCTAAGCACTCCGGCAGATGACATAAAACAGAGAACCAATAAGACAGACTGATTGCAGTTGTACGATGTTTAGCAACTGCGGCCGCAGAATAATTGCTATCATATTCATGCACACAAGTATGTTTGAGATGAGGTTAGCGACATCATTACGATATCGCACATGTTTACGTCGCAATACGTAATGTTATCGTAATTATATCGGTACCCTCATCTCATGCATAAACTTGTATCCATGCTTGGAGCCATCAAATCAGTGTGGTCCCTTCATAACGCTTAGCATTCAGACGACTCAATTGATAGAGACACATCCAAATTGCATCAATGAAAAGAGAAGGTGCTAAATTATCAGTTAACTGGTGATGGTTCTATACTGCCAAGTCTCACATTGTTTAACATCAGGCTGGCATGTCGTATTCTTTATGTATCAGACAAATTATGTTTAAATATTATAACTATATTGCCATGAGATATAGTATCCGGTGGTCTGATCGTGACATTGCCTACTGATTAAAGCAGCTCTATATGGTGCATGCATCCGAAATGACTTGAAACCAGTGGTGGGATGGATGAGTCACGTGGTGTATGAATAATTCATCAAACACAATTCCATAATACCACACAATGGCATGCAGTCATCTCAGGAAGAGGCGTGGCCACCGCCTTGTGACATCATTGGGCGACCTGCCGACCTAGCCATTACTCACAACAGCTGATAGTGCGTCAGTCGTGTCGCACACTCCTCTATATCTGGTTAATCGTGCTCCCAGTGTGAGCTACGTGCCCGTGGAAAGGCGGTATCTGTGAACTAATTAGGTGAATCTGCGCCTCCGTAAATGCCAAACCAGTTGCAAGATTGAATGATTCATGTAAGTGGCGTGAATGGGGCCTCATAGGCTGTGACCCGACACACGCCATCAAATTCCATACCGACTAATTCTTGCAAGATCCGGTTTTCCGGTGTTGGCACCAATATCATGACACTGGTGTGTCTGTGAGAGCTACTTTGTGTACCTAAAGATAATAATGACGGTAACTTTCAGTCTTTCAATCGCCACATATGTCCTTTTTATCAATAGCTAAGTTCCTAATGTCTAAAATATATTTAGCAACGGTATCGCAATTGTACAAGGAAATGGGGAATCAGGATATAAAAAGCAATGGTATGAGTATGAGTCTAATGGTCATTTGTTCAGTATCTATTATACATACTAGATGCGAAAGGCCCCGTATATCAGAGATGCAAACACCGATGACTGGTTATTAAATAGGACTAAGATCCTGGAGATGATATCGCGACATCTTGTAGTGACTTACGGTCTTTAAATTCATGATAACCGATTACTGTTTAGAGGTGCAAGAGCCGGTATTAAGGATTCGCAATTTCTTAGCACCTGTTCCACAGAGTGGATCCAATGCTTAACTTAACCTAACATGTGCTGGCACCTATTCAACTAAATCAAACATGTAGCTATCAGTGTTGTATTACCGAGCAGTTTGTACAATGTTATGTCAACTTAATGTACCCTAATATAAGGGAACTCATTCAACGTAGCAACCCAGTGCCGGCTTCTCAAACTGCATCTTTAACTCTACCGCTTCTTTCTGCTGGTTCCTTAATACTTGTTCAGCTTGTGTCTGCTCAACAAATGACACGGTCACACTCTCTTCCACTTCTCATTCAGACCACAAGTCTTTGTTTCGATTCTTTTTTTACAGAACCTGTCCTCACCGGATTCAGCTCTTTCCTGAATGGTTAAGCATGCGAATAATGTCGAGAAGTTTATAACACTTTTGCTAGATGTCAAGCATGGAAACCCGCAGAATGGCCCCGGCGGACTGGCAATTCGAAAAGACAGACCCATACCTGGGGGCTTCGCAGATATCCCTGTGGTCGGCTTTTGAGTAGCGTTGGTGCTGTTCACATGGATGATGCCGTGCTATGCTTATGCGTTGATCTTCCAGTAACTCGGTGAGTCAATGCCACGACACAGTAAACCGGTCTAACATACCTCATGCCCGTGTTTGATGGCACGGGGATAGTGGTTTACCGCTCCTCTTGCCCAGTCTATGGTTGCACGATCAGTAAGACATGACACGGAAACACAGTATTCTTCGCAAGTACAATAGAGGGGTCCGTTTCTAGCTAAGCTCCGTCCACTTTGATCGCATATTAGAATCGATTTGAAACTTTGAAATCTGAATTCCCAGAACATAAATTTAAAGGAAATTGTGCAGGTAAGCTGTTGAAGAGTGTGATTACTTATTTGACTGCCTATGGCAGCTACAACTCCCAGTCAAGTTAGTTTCAAAATATCCAGCGTAATGTTTATTAAGATGTAAATCCATCAAAGACATACAATTCGTACAATTTGTGACGAACTTTTCGATTTTAATGTCGGAGCTACGTCATTATGATTGTGATGTCAGCTAATATGTGAAGTATTTGATTATGACGTCAGATACTTGAGTGACGGATCGGATCACTATATTAGCTTATAAAACCTGTTGACACGTCCCAGTCATGTACTGTAAACGTACCTATTGTAATACGAGACCTCGCGAATCCGTGAGACTCCAGGATCGCCCACCATCCACCCGTAATGTACAAAGTCTATGCACAACCTTAAACTGTGAGCTGATACTGATAAATTTATTACCAATAAATTTATCAGTATAATCGTAGAAAGGTATAACGATGGTGAGTGACGCCGAAAATATACCTGGTTGACTCGATCATCTGAGCTAATCATTGCCAATGTTATCTTATATAAAACGAGTAGATATAAAACACATTGTCTTCTGTATGAAGAATAGTTAACAGAAAAAATAGTCCCCTCTTAATTCGTCTTACAATTCAAAACAGACGCACACAAAATGGGAACAAGAATTTGTTGACTTTGCGTAGATAGATGCTGATATCGCATGAACCGCTGAACCACTGGATGGGTCGAGAAGATTTCAACCCCAATATCCAGCTGGTGATACAGGGCTTAAGATGACGTCAAAAGCAACACGATCGACAATATTACATTTACGGTTCCATTACGGAGATAGACTGGGTCATCAGCTGTCTTGTTTCCGAAGTTGAGTCTTTGTAACTATCTAGTCATTGTATTGACGTGACATAACAAGATGTTCGGCCATTGCGTTAGAGGCGTATTCTCGGCACGAAGCAACGCCTCTATTTTAGATGTATTTATGTAGTCGGCGGCGATGGCGTCGTCGTCGCTATCGTCGCCATCGGCATCGTTATCGTCGCTTTCGTTGTCGTCATAATGGTCGTCGTCATCGCCGTCGTCGCTGTCTTCGTCGTCCTTGTTGTCGTCGGCGTCATCGGCCGCGTCGCTATGGTCGCTATGGTCGTCGGCGTCGTTGTTGTTGTTGTCCTCGTCATCGTCGTCGCTGTCGTCGTCCTCCTCCTCTTCATCCTCCTCCTCCTCCTCCTTGTCGTCATAGTCCTCCTCGTCATTCTTGTTGTAATTCCAGTGTGTCGGCGTTGACTAATTGCTTAATTAGAATGCATCATTTAGATCCAGAAGACACCCACAAGTCCCTTTAAAATAACCTCCTCTTCCGATGCTCTCTTCATTCTGCCATTTGTTTCATACAGCTATAAATTCCCTTCAGTTTCTGATAAAGAAGCGTGTTTGCTTTAGAAATTGGAAAATGCAATGTCTAGACAATCAGGAACAAATCTCGACAGCGAAAGCGAAGATAACGTCACGCGCAATTTTGTTCAAGGAAGATCCATGACGTAATGGAACATTTCGCGGATGATTCGGAGAGACTGATAGCGCGAAACGTTAAGCGATCATCAAATATCCCGGATGTGACCGTATGGAGATCTTTATAGCCGAACCAATAGTGTTTGCGTAACAGAGCACCCTGGCTGTGTTCTTTCTCATGCCAAGGCAGGGTTAGTAACAATGGGATGGGCGTGAAATATGTTAATAACTGCACGATAAATTTGTTCAAGACAACGTGGAAATATTTGGCCTTCTTTCTGTAATATAATTTCAGTCATGAGGAACGTGTTAGCGAATATGGGTTGTCTCTCTGCTAACAATAGGCACGGTGTTGTTGGCTGTCGTCTGAGATAAAATAATGTGGATATTTGATAGCTGTAACTGTGAATCTACACGCGACAAACATTTTAACCATTCAACTCCAACAAACTCAATGGATGAATCCACTTTTAGCCATGCTCTGCTCCTCTCTAACGATGCTCTCCTGGTATTGCCCGTGTTGGGATAGATCGAAAGCCGAATTCCCAGAATCCCAATATCAGGGTAACTATACAGGTAAGTTGTTGAATACTGCGGCAACAGGCCCAGACAAATTGGTTTCAAAATATTCAATAGAATATTTATTAGATACTAAATCCATTAAAGACATACAATTCGTAAAACGTGACGGACTATTTCAGCTTTATTACGGAGTATTTCTTTCATTTATAATTGTGACGTCAGCCTATATGTGACGTTATTTATTATGACGATACAAGTATGCTGTTGAATGCGTTAATGCCAATGTCACTATTTCAAAGCAAGCGGTTGTTGCTATAATCAACAGCAGCTAAAAATTAATAAAATTAGATTCAAAATATTCAACCAAGTATTTATTAAATAATAAATGCTTAATCTTTCACGTTTGGGGTTGCAGTGGTCATAGGATTAGCCGTCCCATTGTGAAATTGTCATCTTAGAAGCGCCATATCTGGTGTTCAATTTGGAAACCAACAGAAAGAAATTATTATTTTGATTGGCGTCTATCGAGCCCCTGATTCCAGGTCACATTCACGCCATATCTAGACGGGTTTTCTTACAGTCTATTATTGGTAACCATTTATACTCATGGGTGGAGAGAGGCAACGAGGAGGGAAAGAGATTGCCTATGTTTCCACCGACTCCTCGTCGGCCACCTGATCGTCTGAGAGTCAAGCAGGATTTGAACCACGACCGGCTGATTACCAGTCGAACACGCTAACACCACGGTCAATCATCTCCACTTTGGAAACCATAAGCTTGTCACAGTATGATTTACAGTTCCTTCACCCGTTCGCCGTACTCGTCCATTTGCAAAATACCCAGAGATTATTTATTTGCTTGACTTTGCAAGAAGATTTTGTTGTCGGGTATGCTTCTTTCACTTTTGGTGTAGTGGGTGCTCTTGGAGGTCGCCCTACATCATTCTTAATGTACGCACCGACCAGAGTGCTTGCGGTGGTTAAAAAGGTTAAGATTGTATACTTTCAGAGGCTTAAAGTATGCAACTTGTTGTAATGAAACACAATAAGTCGTATGATATGATGATTTCATTCCGCATAAATTAATCTTATTTGTGTTAGTTATGAAGTTGAATTAGCGATACGTGTCACCAATTCAAATTCACATGTTAAAACATGATATTAGTGCAGATGGAATGAAATCATCATCTGCTTTATTTCATATTTAGATTTATTTCATTTAGTTTCATTACATTAAACTTTTAACACTCATATCAGCCAAAAGCGGCTTCTTCAGTGGTATTGAGAAATGTCCATTTGCAGACCAAGACAAGGCTATTTTTGAAAATTTACCACTGGAATGACTGGCTCGATAAACGTGCCAGACATTCCAGTGGTAAATTTTCAAAAATAGTATTCTCTTGGTCTGCAAATCGACATTTTCTACGAGAAAATTCGTGGGTTAAAGGGTTGAAGTTTATTAGCCAAGCCTCTAACAGAATACAATTTTAAGAATTGTATATTCTAGCATTCTGTTGTGAATGTGGAGCTATTGTATTTCAACTTTCAAGCATTCTGAAGTGAAGGCAGGCATTTAAATAGTCTTTGGCTAAATATGTTTCTTTACTTCCAGATTTGATTACTCCAATGCCGACCAATAAGAATTTATTAACTAATCCTGGTTTAACTTCTTTACAGCCAGAACTATCAAAATGTTATGAAACCAATCCTAGCTTAAGAAATATGATTCGCCAAGCATTAGTTACTCCGGCCGCACTGAATCATTGATACATACAACCACAGAAGTTTAACCCTTCAATGTCCAAATTTGTCAAGAAAATAAAAATATTTGCTTACTGAAAATACGTTTACTAGCCAAGAGAAGACATTGTTTTGGAAATTTACCAATGAAAGGTCCAATAGTAAATTGTCAAAAATGGCCTTCGTTTGAACCGCAAATGAGCATTCCTCAAGACCACTACAGAAGCCGGTTTTGGCCAGCTTCTGCAGGAAAGTGTCAATGTGGCCACAACACTCTTAATATCATAAAACCAATCCCTCAAACACAGACATGGATCCTTAGCAAGCTGTGTTAAAGGTCTCCAACATCCATATTGCTTAAAGACAAAATCTAACGAATGACAAAACACTATTAAATTATTCATGAAATCGATCTTTTATTTGAAATAAATATACACGAGATAGGGGCCTCACTGACGTGCTTGCTGCATGGACTTCGATTATACAAAATGACGTATTAACTGTATTCTATAAATGCGTTGTATTTGTTTCTTATACAAAACAATTGTAGTATGTTAGAGTATTAGTCACGTAGCAAATGTTTAACATTTATTAACTGTTATGATTATCCACCTGCATTGATTATCTTTTAAATGCACTGCTTAAGAACACGCAGTGTGTCCATCTCTCTCTCTCTCTCTCTCTCTCTCTCTCTCTCTCTCTCTCTCTCTCTCTCTCTCTCTCTCTCTCTCTCTCTCCTCCTCCTCCTCCTCCTCCCTCCCTCCCGCCCTCCCGCCCTCCCTCCCTCCCTCCCTCCCTCCCGCCCTCCTTCCCGCCCTCCCTCCCGCCCTCCTTCCCGCCCTCCCGCCCTCCCTCCCTCCCCTCTCTCTCTCTCTCTCTCCCTCCCTCCCTCCCTCCCTCCCTCCCTCCCGCCCGCCCTCCTTCCCGCCCTCCCGCCATCCCTCCCTCCCCTCTCTCTCTCTCTCTCTCTCTCTCTCTCCCTCTCTCTCTCTCTCTCTCCATCCCTTCCTCCATTCCTCCTTCCCTCCCTCCCACCCACATGGATGTCGCGCTATGAGTGTGCATACTTGCTTCTACGCAAATAGTGATTAGATTGCATTAGCATGGCAGTCATTCTCTGGTTTTATTTATCAGAACCTTCTTTTACCTTTTCAAGCAGAAATACGAAATACGAAAACCATTCATAAGAGAAGGGTCGGGTCCTTCGGTCAAGTACCGGACGTCAAAATATGTCACATGTTAGCTGACGTCATAATCCCAAGGACGTAGCTCTGTTACGAGAAGAGGAAAGTATGTCTGGCATAAATGTGTACGATTTGTATGTCTTTGATAAATTTAATAATTTAATAAGCATTCTGTTGAATCTTTCTTAAACTAATTTAACTGGATTTTTACCATAGGCAGCAACAGCCACCAGTGAAATTATTTCCAAAATATTCAACCGCTTACCTGTATTTTCTCTTGAAATTTAGATTCTGGACATTTAGGTATCAAAGTTTTAAATCGATTCCAACACGGATAGAATGTTGGCGGAGATTAGTTAGAGATGGGTGGGTGTAGCTAGAAGTGGACCCCTCCACTGACTAAGTACATTGTTGGATATTCTCCGACGTAGGCCGTGTTCTCACTATTAATCAGGAATAACGCCATACATCAGTATGGCGTTATTTCGGTTTAAGTCTCGAGTGAGAACACGGCATAAGTTGCACGCGAGCTGTTGTTGTTGTTTATGCCATGGCAGCAACAGTTTCCATTCAGATTACATAGTTTGAAAATATTCAGCATCATACTTATTCAATTATCTTATATTTGCGGTGCTGTTATTTCAGGGTTGAAAACGATAAAGGTGTTTGGATTACTAATCCATGCCGTATCCTCACAATTTATTTTACATGCAGATACTGGAACCGGAAGCTAAGATTTTATTCATATAAATTGAACAAGCTAGCTAATGATGTGCTCTACTGAATGACTAGTGCACGATTGGAAGACATAGATTTCAGGCTACAGATACAATCAAATCCGTGTCCAAGTGTGGCCAAGGGTAAAGATAAGAGAAAATCGCGGCTTAGTGAATATCCATTTGCAGGCAAAGTGAACATTATTTTTGAAGATTTACCTCTAAAGTGACTGGCTCAATAATCGATCAATGCAGTCATTCTAGTAGTAATTTAGAAAAATTGTTTACTCTCGGCCTACAATTGGACATATCGTTAGTCCACTGCATAAGGCATGTTTCTCCGGTTTGACCATTACAGTGTTATGATCGCATCGGTTATCTTTCGACCATTTGTCTTGGTCAGCGAAATACCGATGACATATATTCAGGAAATTATGTTTAATGTAACCATCAGCATCATCATGAGTGTTCGGTGGTCCGATACATTTTGGCAACAGCAGTGTAACGTGCACATCCAAGCATGCATATAGGACATGCATACGTACATACAGACACACGCATGGAATCATGCACGCATACACACGTATCTCAGTATGTATATATCTGGTGGTCGACTGTTGTGGAGGTGGCCGTGCGTACCTACACGTCCACCGATATGACTGGCCTAGTGGTCATATAGTCACAATGTATACACCTACACATACTGTCGATATACAATACAACCCAGAAATAACTTAACATGTTTTAGAAACTAAATAAAACATACTATTAAATATTCTGAACATAATTGGATTGGAAGACATTGCTGCCTATGGCAGCAATGTCTTCCAATCCAATTATGAGCAAACTATTCAACAGAACATTTCTTATTAACATGATCCTGTTTTTTGTTTTTGAAAGTATTCTAACTTACATATGAGTCGCAGTGTATGCTGATGTACGTACTTATACATTAAGAAACGGGAAGGTAGGCAAACCACACATAGTGTCGACTGGATGCCTCCCTAAACACACAATATATCTATTTACATATCATTATTATGTACATTGAAATGAGTTGCTGGAATGTCGTTCATTCGGCAACGAAAATGTATGTAGATTTATGCACCAACATGGCGATAGCCATTTATCTGTCTTGTCCTCTGCAACATTCAATTTGAAGCACTAACGGGTGCACGGGGCGCTACCTTAATGACAATGAATATAGCTTACTAGTCTCTACAAACAAATCATTAGTCACAATACTCATATGTTCGTTGCGCACATGTATGTATCGTTGAAATTGTTATGACGCAGCCGCCCTGAGTCCCGATGTCCAGGCATCAGTTTGGCTGATGTTCTGTGTACTGTCCTGCACGTGATCGCGTGTTTGATACTGAGATGTGTCCAGTTTTCAATCACGTGTATGACACCTTTCATCTTGAATCCCATGTTTGTTTCGTTCATGCATGCGCTAAATGGTATTCGTCTTTGAAACATGGTACTGGGGCCTGTTGCTGCCAACAATCACACCAATTCTCAGCCGTTTTAAAATGCACACCAGCGTATGGTAGCCAGGTGTTCTTGTCAAAACCAAACCATTCATCTCCTGCTATAGGACGATCGACGCTGTACGCAAAAAATGTTGACGTAATATGTCACTTTGACCATTCTAAGTAGGCCTATATTTCTACCATTTTAAGTATTTAGTTCTGGCAATAAGTAGGCCTTTTTGAATGTATGTAAATACAGTTGTCGAGTACGGTAAACGGAGTCACAGTTTAGGTAATTTACAACAACTTATTGATAAATGGAGCTGTGATCTACCAAATGTTGGAGATGGTTTGTTATTGGAAGATGAGCTGCTATTGGAGACTGCGTCACTCGCATCGCAAGTGGACATTCGTCCAGTTTGTACTCTGACTCAGCTAGCATTTGGAATGTATCGCCCTTGCTGTCGCGGCAAACGTACTAAGCTATTGCAATAGTCTCTATGGTAATGTTTGATATATATGCATATGTTATCACACGGGCCCTCCATTACCTATTGACGCGTACTGACACGCTGATAATGTGGGTTGTCTGGGAGCCACACCGGGGAAGCCTAGGGTAGTTACTGAATGTTGTTTGGCCTTGAGTCGGAGCGATTCTATGCTATTAGAGCATTGTTCGCGGTTATATATTCCATATGGAGACGCGCCTGGTGCGTATGGACATGGGGTGGGTGGTGCAGACATTGCCATATTCCCGGCCATTGCGGGTACATTGGGGACACTCATACTGCCCACCATGGTGGTACTAATACTGTTTGTGGGTGACGAGAAGCACATCCCAGGTTGGGCAGACATGGTGGACAAGTGATTCACCGAGTTCAGAGTCCATGGAAACGCCTTTGTTGCTAGTGGATTGGGATCTTTTGTTGCCCAGTTATTGTAGGTAGGATAGCCCCCATATAGTCCATTATCGAACGGTTGCATCAGACCGTTAAAATGCGGACCAAATCCGTGTTTAAATGTTTCCATATTACGTTCACGTTTCCTCCATTTAGCGCGCCTGTTTTTGAACCAAACCTGTAACAATAATAATAATAATAATAATAATAATAATAATAATAATAATAATAATAATAATTCAATTAAAATAGGCTTTAATCTCTAAGCTTGTCTTATTCGAAAGTGTTACTGAAATCTCTTCTCCAATCCAAATGTCGATTTGACTTGGCACTAGTACTGCCCTATTGGCCAATCAGAGAGCTCGACTTTAAGCCACACGGCGCCTGGGGCGAGCGGTTAGTGTTAAAAGTAGATCCTTTTAAAGCCCCACTATCACACCAATCTCAAGTTAAAGGCGTGTAAATCATAGCCTAGTTCACAATTACTACATGTTATATACCTAACTCCTATCACATATACACATACGCCATAACGCACACATGTAATATTTACTGAACTATCGAACGAGAAAATGATATGAAGAAAAACTGTCAACCCATATAGGCAGTAAGTAATATTAATGAGTTTTTGTTGGCAGGGGAAATGTCTTCAGGTTGGCTTTTAAGGAACATAATTTTAACTGGCCGATGTAAGAAACATGCTGAGAACAATTTTACTGACGGTTGTCGACACGATATCAAGTAAGTGGACCTTTCCCAGTGTATCCATCGATCATATGACGTCATATGACGTCATGATCAACCAATTGACGTGTAGGATAACGTCATAATCGTGACGTCATAAATCACTCGATATATCCATCTTAAACGCTTAATAGTCCGGCACGTTGTACGAATTGTATGCTTTTGCTATTCAACAGCTTACCTGCATAGGTTTCTGGAAATTGATAGTCAGGGAGTTCAGGGATCGATCCCAACACGAGCGTGATGTGGATGGAGCTTAGCTAGAGATGGGAGGAGCATAGCTAAAATTGGAAAGGTCCATTCTTACAGTGAAATCATGATGAATCTAATCACATAGAAATTTGCTACAGTGTAGTAAATGGCATCGTATATATTTAAATTAAAATTGGCTAATTGCCATTACGCTTTTAATAAAACTATCTTCATCTTATCATTCGATTCTATCGCATTTTATGATAAAATTGATCAATCCGATCTATCAGTCAAGTATATGACGTCTTAATAAATTAAATCACTTGTATGGTGAAGTCACAATCATAATTGACAGAAATACTCCATCATGAACCTGGAATAATTCGTCAGTTGTATGTCTTTACTATATTTAATAAACAGTATCTTGAATATTTAGAAACTAATTAGACTGAACGCTGATGCTTTGTTATCGAGCCAGTCATTCCAGTGCTAAATTTCTAAAATAGGCTTCTCTTGGTCTGCAAATCGGCATTTCTTAAGACCACTGCAGAAGCCGTTTTTGGCTGATATGAGTGTTAAAGGATTAAACTGCGCATAGTCTGAGCAAGAATGAACCTATCCAGTTCTAGCTATGCCCCGCCCATCCTTAGCTAAACTCCACCCACACTTCGCTGTGTTAGGATCGAGCGGTCCGTGAACTGCTTGACTATCAATTTACAGAACCCTATACAGGTAAGCTGTTGAATGTTTTGAAACCAGTTTGACTGGGTGGTGTTGCTAGCTGTTACCAGTTAAATTAGCTATAAAATATTCAACAGCATATATATCAAATAATAAAGACATACAATTCGGACAACAACGCTTATCCCGTCATCAATTCTACCTCCATGACGAACTTATCCACACCATTCAAGAGGTCAATTCGTTATGACGTCATCCTATGCGTCACGTAGTTGATTATGACGTTATGTGATTGATGGATAAACTGAAAAGGTCCATTCCAGTATTTATTCTTGGGAAAGGGAAATGTTAATACCAACTGGATATTCAGTTTAAAGTATGTCAGTTTCATATATCTGTATCCACCTCGATTGATGATTACGACTTTCTTCAGAATTCTCAGCTCAAATCATGCATACCAAATATAATAGAATAATCATAGGCTACACAGTACTCGTTTTCATGATTCAATCTGAAACGTTAGGCTGTGAGAGTACACGTCACGGCAGTGTGACGTTACATTTGCATGTCTCATTATCGGAATGAATCCGGAAACTGGTACTGTGTAGTCAGTTATATACTGTGTTATGACTAATCTATTGTAGTTGTACCATTTCAGTAAATTATCCATTCTTTCCCCGTGATCAAAATATCAAAGCAAGGCCGCCATTTGCAATTATTTTTTTATATGTAAACTGCTTATATACTCTAATTCAGTTGGTTATCAATATTGTTAAAACTCGGAAGATCTTTATGTTGTCTGTTCTTTTCTCAAATGGCCAAGTTTCAGATGAATGTGAAAACAATTTGATCAACTATACTTGTTTTCGTCAAATAAATATAAAGGATAAAATATGATTAAATTTTCCAAGCGTTTCATTTGCATAATCTGTCTAGTTTGGTTGTATATTTTTAATTAGTAATTTCCACCGCCCGAACCCCACATTACTGAAGAGTCACAATGGCCTGTCTATCGTTCAGCCTGCACAGAACATTTACATGAATATACTGACATGTCTTAGATGAAGAAAGTAGCAACCAAAATACACTATTAATCCTTACCACTCTGATGTCAATTTTCTATCATTTACTGTGTCAATAGCAAAGATTCTGCTGTTCATTTTTAAACAATTCTAGTGGACAATGTTGCTGTCTACGACAGCAACATCTTCCACCAAATATGTTGAAAAATGAACACCTGTTCATCTTTTATTTTAATTTGAAAATTTGAAATTTTGACATCACCGTGGTAATGGTTAATTATGAAAATGTGTAAAGCCAATCTTACTATCTGGCAATGGAATTGGTTCACTATGATGTTTCATTAAGCCTACTGTTGATATAGAGAAGTGTTATGACAATTCGCACCTAAAACAAGCCAGATTAAACTTTTTTTAAATAGCTTAGTATTTGCGTGACATCTTATTAGTGATGCGTTCCCGGACAGAATTAGATAAATTCCCAAACGCACTAACAAATTCTTAAATACCTATCTGCATGATATTTAGATTTGATAACTATCTTATAACTAATGCTAGCTCCAGATGGAGCTTCCAGAGCTTGTAGACAGACATAAGAATCAGTATCGTCACAAACTAACGATTGAATAAGGTACACATCAAGATAATCCACTGGATCAAAGAATCAGTACGTCGTGTCATAAGGAAATTGGAAATGAATAACATTTTGTTAGTTGTTATTCTATAAACTATATTTTATTTATTTACTGTAATGTCCTTATAGCAATCCATCTGTTGGATTTTAAGCTGATACATAATGTGATTTTGAAATTACACTTGGATTAATAAACTTTTTGTATATTTGGAAAATGAAATGCTAATTTGGTAGATAATTGTTATTTTTACTTTTTTCACTGTTGAAAGATGGTATGCATAAACCTCTAAAAGTACACCATTTTAACAATTTTACTTTTAAGCATTTTAATGGGAATGCGGACTTTTAATAAGTCTATAATTTTCATCACATAAATGATACCAGTAACGAATAGTGTGTGTGTGTGTGTGCTTCACTTAGGATTAACCAGACCACATCTTACTGCCTCGTTATCGCAGACATGACTTAGGTGACGTTTTTATCGAGCAAGGTATGTTCTGATGTGACTTTAAAGTTCAGTGCATGACGCCTTCAGGTAGATGAGCCAACAAACACGTCGCGACTACTTGCTGTTTAATAGGGCATAGAGCTCGTGATAAACTGGTATGCTAGCATTTATAGTCTGCTCAATAATGTATGTAATGGTAGATCTTGATAGAAGCGAGGCCATGCTCTGATGCAGCAATGTTTGGTTGTCTAGTTGAGCCCCACGTGCTTGACTCTGAAGATTTGGAGTCGGAAGAATGGGAGTAATTTGGTTAAAGTTAGATCCGGTACAAGGGTGAAATATAAGTTTACCACCTATGGTTATGGATTTATTTAAGTGGTAAATTACACCAGTTATAAGGTTCCACTAGAGCTATATATTAAATTATTTAGATACAGGTTAACAGAGCGGCCATCTGTTGTGGAGGGTACATATTACGACGTGTTGGGTGCGGGTAAATTTTAATCGGTGACTCTTGATTAACAATTTAGTACTCTAAAACTAAGTCACACACACACACGTATGCACTCACGCACACGTTACAGGATTGTAGTGGGGTGTAAGAGTAGTGCGTTGCCTTTTATTATGTGCTCACTTACGTCTCAATATCAAAACTTATCCAGTTAATAATTCTTTCGCTAAGTGAGTAAACACGATATGAATTTATTTAATTGTACCGGACGGCTATAATTTCACTGGACTTTAGCTATTTAACTATTTGTTTTTATAGTAACCAATGTTTCAGAAGCATATACAAAGACAAATAAATAACCAATTTGATAGAAAGTTCTGCAATTATGTTCTGGTAAAATTATTGGTCAACAATGGTTAATTATAGTTCACTAGCAAGCATCCGCATATATTAAGACAACGTTGTGATACCTAAGATTGCCATTACATACAGGCGAACTTTGTCATCTGCATCCTGGGTCAAAAGAACCAAGGAACGTCATAAAATATGCCATCTATTTGTTCCAGAGGATAAGTGGTCTGTCAAGTGGCTGTATGGCAAGACGTGGATCCGTTCCTGATATATGTTGTTTTATCTGCTCGGTCGTCTTTTAAAGATTATCGTTTCAATGAAAACTAAGTTGACGCTAGTATCTGTTGAGCAGCTCAAGTTTGGATAACATTGGCAACAGCATTTGAGCTTAACGAAACTAACTGGGAAACACAAAGTTAAACAAAACTTTCGAGGTATATACTTTGTAGTATAAGATCAAATACTCGTATGACTTAATTATACAAGTGGTCGTGGCATTGCAGTTTTTTGTCATTGTCAGGGATGACTTAACTAATTGGCAACTTGCTCTCTAGCTGTTTATATTCAGTACATGTTCA
The DNA here is from genome assembly GCA_034401795.1 of Chaetoderma sp. LZ-2023a. Taxonomy (NCBI): domain Eukaryota; kingdom Metazoa; phylum Mollusca; class Caudofoveata; order Chaetodermatida; family Chaetodermatidae; genus Chaetoderma; species Chaetoderma sp. LZ-2023a. The sequence continues at coordinate 111,360,757 of CM067372.1, forward strand.
CACTAATTCCTTCAATATCTATGTCACAATAAAGGTCAAGCCATTCAATGGAGGATTCCAGTTTATCCCTCAATCATATGACGTCATAATCAACTACGTAACGTGTAGGCTGACGTGATAATCAATTATGTCAGGGAATGGCGTGTAGATAAGTTCGTCACAAACGCATAATTGATGACGGACTAAGTGGTGTTCTACGAATTGTACGTCTTTACTATTTAATAAACATGCTGTTGAATATTTTGAAACTAATTTGACTGGCGCGATCGATTGATCCTAACACGGGCAAAACGTGGGTGGAGCTTAGCTAAAGATGGGCGGAGCATAGCTAAAACTGGATTCCTCCATTGCATCAAATCGGGACCATCCCATCACTAACCTAAACATTAATTATTTCACTGATATCATAACAGACACATGACGGTTGTATCATATTAAAAGCCAAAGCGATGATACTATGTGACTCTAATGCAATGGACGGATACGATCCGGCAGTCCGTCACTCAAGTATCTGACGTCATAATCAAATACGTTACTTGTTAGGTGACGTCGCATTCAAAATGGCGTAGCTTCCTTGAGAAAGTCGAAAGCTCTGTCCCGAAAGTGTATGAATTGGTGTCATTTGTGAACTTACAGTTTATCAAGCTTTGTTTTGAATATTTTGGAACTAATTTGACTGGGAGATGTTATTGGCTATACAGCTCACCTGTATCGTACCTTGATTCCGGGAATTCATGTTTTACAGTCTCAAATCGATTACATAACAAGTACAAAGTGGAGAGTAGGTAGAAATGGGCGGAGTATAGCTAGACATGCATCCATGTATAATATCTGTATTGATTTCCGCCAAGCTTTCGCACATAGGTGAGCTAAAGCAGGTTCGTATGAAGTGCATCTATGCGCCAAAGCTTGTTGAAAATATTGAAATGCATCACCTGAATATCCTATTATTATAAGCACTTTAACCCTCGAATCTGTTTTTTTAATATTCAATTTTCTCATTAAAAATGTTCATTTGCAGACCAAGAGAAGACTATTTTTGAAAATGTAGTACTGGAATGAGTGGCTCGGTTATCGAGCCAGTCATTCCAGTGATAAATTTTCAAAAATACTCTTTACTTGGTCTGTAAATGAACATTTCTCAACACCACAGCGGAAGCTGTATTTGGCTGATTTGAATGTTAAATGGTTAATGCATAAGCACACCGACATTTAGTGGTTGAGTAGTAGAAGCGGTGATGAGAAATAAACATTCGCATAGTTTTCATGACACGTGTGTGCACTCTTCCATAAGTGCAGTAAATAACCATCTTCTTTGGCGACGACGACCTTATGAAGCGCAAACATATTGTTGCTATCTAGTCGGATATTATACGTCTTTTTGGGTCACACAAAGGATTGTGGTTCATTAACACTTTCATAACTAAATCGGCCACAGTTGACTTCTGTAATAGTATTGATGAATGTCCATGTGCAGACCAAGCGAGGACTATTTTTGATAATTTACCAATCGAGTGACTGACTGGGTAACTGAGCCAGTGATTACAGTGTTAGATTTTTTAAACGTAGTCTTTTCTTGGCCTGGAAATGGACATTCAATAAAGACATGTTTTGGCTTTATTGACCAAATTTCGTCATTAAATGGTTAACACGTGGTCTTTCGACTAACAGATGGTCCTTTGACTAAAAAGAATGACCACCAGTCTTAAAAACCCACAATTTTTTATCTCCAGAATACACCGGTGTCTGAGTTAGTATTGACTGTATATAAATTCATAACCCGTGTTGCCTCTAACTTACCCTGACTCTCGCCTCTGTGAGGTTTGTCCAGGCTGAAATCTCTTCCCTCGTGGCTAGATCCGGGTATCTGTTACGAGCAAACATGGCTTCCAGCTCTTGCAATTGTTGACTCGTGAAATGTGTCCTCTGTCGACGCTGACGCCGTTTCTTCTTCTCGTCGTCCGAGCCGCAGTCGTCGATTTTCTTATCCATAGATGTGTCGCTAGAATCTACAATGGAATAGATTTAAATATGCACATTTTGTTTCATTAAACAAATAGCTCCGTCTACAGGGGTGAGTACGGAACAAATGCAAGAAAGAGGAAATCGATTCAAGTGAGTACGCGGCCCATCCCACCGCTGGCAGGGTGTAGGTGGATCTGTCCTTGTAGACTTTGAAGAGGTGTTCACTTGATAGACAATTTCCTAAACGCATTTTGAGTGGTAAGAGAGCTGTATTTTGCTGGTAACTGGACAAGGCCGCTAAATATTGTGAAAAAATTAGTCGATGAGCTTATTTACAAGAGAGTCAATGGAATATCCTGTACACCGTAATAATGGATGTCACGCTGGTTGCTCGAAGGGCTAAGTTATCCTACTCATATAATTCAAGTACATAATTTCATGTCAATAGATTAAGAAGTAAGGATCATTTTGCATAGCCTGAATGTAATCTAGATAACTCAGTGATCTACTTGGTGTGTACATAATATTTAACCCTTCCATTGAGAAGCCGGCCAAAACCCGCATCCGCAGTGGTCTTGAGGAATGTCAATCTCCATGCCAAGAAAATAATATTTTTGAAAAATTACCACTGAAATGACTGGCTCGATAACCGAGCCAGTTATAACAGTGGTGAATTTGCAAAAAATAGTATTCTCTTGGCCTGCATATGGACATTCAATGAGCAAATATTTTCTTAAACAAATTTAGCCAGGAAATGAATAGCCATTGTGGTGTTTGAATAACATGATATAAAACTAATAACATGTTCATTGTAAGAATTGATTACATTAGCGAGCGGACATTTTCGATTAGTCTCTAAAATTAAACAGACGCATGTTGAAATAAGGTTAGCATCATCACTGATAATTATTATATTTCATCGAATGAAGAAAACTATTTCAGCGGACGAGGAAGACAAATTTACGTCTTTATTGCGTATAGATAATTCCTTATCAAATCACTAGAAAACTGGTTGTAAAGGGAACGTTTGTCTGTTTAGCAATACGATGCTGCTCGTTACCCACGCCGAAGGCGGGTGTTGTTAGCATTGCGATTGGTGTTTTGCGTGTGTCCGTTAGTGCGTGCGTGCGTGCGTGCGTGCGTGCGTGCGTGCGTGCGTGCGTGCGTGCGTGCGTGCGTGCGTGCGTGCGTGCGTGCGTGCGTGCGTGCGTGCGTGCGTGCGTGCGTGCGTGCGTGCGTGCGTGCGTGCGTGCGTGCGTGCGTGCGTGCGTGCGTGTGTGCGTGTCTGCCTGCCTGTCCAAAGCATATCTCGGGAATTATGTGAAGCAGAATTACCAAATTTGGCAAATACATTGATATTATGAGTAGCTATGAAAAAATTTGGTTTGAGGTCAAAGGGTAAAAATTCGAGGTCACGGGGTCACTAAGTGCATCCCAAAATACAAATTTTTAGCCATAAGTCTGGAACACAAGTGGTACTAGCACCACATTTGTCACATACATTGACATTATGCGTGACTAGAGAAATTCTAAGGTTGGAGTCAAAGAGTCAAAAATCGAGCTCACTGGGTCACTCAATTCGGCAATAACTCCGCAGTGCAAGAAGGTATCATCACCAAATTGGTAACATATATTCACTTTCTGGTTGGCTAGAATTAAAATTTTGTTTCAGGTCAAAAGTTCAAATACCTAGGTCACGGGGTCATTAAGTGCATCTTGAAATACACATTTTTAGCCATGAATCGGATACGCAATTAGGTAGAATTACCAAATTTGGCCCATACTTTCATATTATAGGTGGCTAGAAATTCTATGAGTTTCGGGACAAAGCATCAAATGTCTAGGTCACTGGGTCACAAAGTGCATACTGGCACACGCAGCTTTAGTCATAACTCTGTAACGCAAGAAGGTAGAATCACCAGATTTAGCATACGCCTTCATATTGTGACGGCTTATGATAGCTTTAAGGTTGAGGTCAACGGATCATCTCAGTCATGTAGGTCACTAAATGCATTGTCAAGACAGAGCGCAAAAGCGTGAGTCAGCACTCCATCGAGTGCACTCTAGTTTTTACTGCAGTGGCTGATAAATATAATTAAATACACAGCTTCTACAAATTGGCTTAGATTATCAACGCAGAGCTGATAACAAATTCGATTTGAATATTTAATAACAGTTCCACGCGCCAGTAAGGAATGTATTATGGTGCATTTTAATATCATTTTTGGTACAGCACTGATATATATGACCCACACACACGCACACCTTTCCAGATACAAATCAAACGCACAGGATTAGTTATTATGGTCGAAATAATTTATTGAATATTCAGACAGTATTTTGATTGAAAATTGTGGTTGGTAGCTAAGGCAACAATACACATAATGTCTACTCTCACGATACACCAGCGTCTCATCGATACACCGTACATTGTTTGTGTACGCTAAGAAGCCTCATGAATAAGAATCTGGGTAAATGACCTGTGCCAATATTATTACGGTAGTCATATAAGTACTTTGTGAGGTTACTATTAATTATACAAGTGTTTTGCGGGGTGTACAGACTTGTATGACCCGCATAAACAGAATCTTTCGCGAACGAATAGCGAGGGAAATGCCATTTGTATCTTCTCAGGCGAAACTGGGGAAATACGTTGTCTACGCAGATCATACAATTCTGTGAACACCGTAAGACACATTAATGGATGAATCCACGTTTAGCTATGCCGCTCCCATACCTAGCTAAACCCCACTCACGCTTCGCTCGTAGTAGAATCTAACCCTGAACTCCCTGAATCTCAATTTCCAGAAAAATATACAGGTAAACAGTTGCATATTTGGACACTGCTGTGACTGAGTGCTGTTGCTGCCTATTGTTGAAACAGCGACCAATCAAATTAGTTTCAAAATATTCAACTAGCTGGTCACTAAGTAGTACAGACATACACATTCGTACACATGATAGACTAGCCTATTAAGAGATTATGACGGACTTCGATACGCCATCCATTGTATATTTTGATTGTGACGTTAGCCTATCTGTGACGTAATTGATTATGACGTCATATACTTGACTGACAAATTGGATTCCTCTATTAATTAGCCGTCAGATTGCCCCCACCCATCCCTAGCTAAGCTCCCACCCACAGTTCGCCCGTGTTGAGATCGATCGATCCCTGAACTCCTCGAACATCAATTTCCAGAAAAATATACAGGTAAGTTGTTGAATATTTTGAAACTAATTTAACCTGGTGCTGTTGCTGGCTATGGCAGCAACAGCGCCCTGTGAAATTAGTTTTAAAATATTCAACAACAGGTTTATTAAATAGTAAAGACATACAATCCATACAACAACGCTTAGTTCGTCATCGATTAAGCGATCATGACAAACTTATCAACGCCAATTATGACGTCACCATACACGTCACGTTGTTGAGTATGACGTCATATGATTGATGGATAAATTGGAACGATCCATTAACCATCAAATTGATGTACAGGTCATCATAGTGTAACAATATCCATCTGCAAAGTCTGGGTGAGGTCAAGTCTTGGTGTTAGTGCCAGTGCTCATGTTAACGCAGATCATTAGTTCCCCGAGACAAGTATTAGCACCAGTCATGCTAACATTAGCACCAGTCGTGCTAAGACTAGCACCAGTCGTGCTAAGACTATCACCAATCGTGCTAAAACTAGCACCAGTCATGTTAACACTAGCACCCGTCGTGTATGAAACTATTGTCCATGGCCACCATTGTCAGAATACTGATTGGTCGTCAGAATCCAATGACGTCACGGTTCTGACACCAAACAGACCAATCAGCTTTCTGACAATGGTGTCCACGGACACTAGTTTCATACCCTGTGTATATTATAAGGTATATAGGAAATGCGGGCAATACCGAATCATACGTACGCTGTCTAAACCAATCACATAACGACCTTTGGTCATGTGATTTCAATAAGATGTAACATTAGCATATTACAACCTACCACCCACCCACACCACACACCCGCCACCCACCCCACCCACCAACCCACCCACCCCATCCCCCACCCACCACCCCGAAATACACACACACACGCGCCACGCACGCACGCACGCACGCACGCAGGCAGGCACGAACGCATGCACCCAACCACCACGCACCCATCCACCCACGCACCCATCCACCCACCCACGCACCCATCCACCCTATTCACACCTGCATTGTATAGATAGAGGATAATGCATTTCTGCCTGCCTGTCTATTCGTCCATCCGTCCGCCTTACAGTCCGTCAGTCTGTCGGAGATACGGGCACCAATGATCTGAATCGATTCAAGTGTTATCATAATATTGGCCTGAGAACAAGATGCGATAAATGTGAAAAAATTGAAACGTGAACTAACGAGTAGGTGCAATTCTTGATTGCCCTAATCTATTTGTGTGAATTAGCATGCTTGACAAAATAGTCTTGGCGCGGTGGTCCAGTGGAAAGATGTCTGGTTGCTGATGCTATGCGGAGTTGCGGTATGGCGGTTCGATCCCCCGACCGGGAGACGGTGATCAACAAATTAAACTCATGGGTGCACGACTATCGGCTGGTTAGCACATAGAAATTGAAGCCGCACGTTGCCAGTGCGTCAATAAAATAAAATACATACATAATATATATACCCATAGTATGATTACATAATCGCGCAGACGGTCCAAATACTTGTAAGAAATGCGCAGTGGCTAATTGGTTTCATCCAGTAGTCGGCCAACATACCAGCACAACTGGGTCTTATGATTACACGGCTAAAATACGGCACGTGTTGTAATGAATCTATATCTGCTGCATTTGCACATGTAATGAAATGATGATGGCTGACGATTAGCGCTTCCACTCACAATAAATTAATTGTATGTAGATAATCGAGCAGTGGGTGAAAGGCATCTGAGAATTCATAAATGCTTTTCTAACAGCTGACAAATATACAATATGAAATATATACTTTTACACATGCGCAGTTTGGATATTGTCGCGTTGCAATAATACATTTCTATATCATTGCATATTTTAGACATTATATTTGACAAACAAATAGCAAATGGACAAATCTATCTAGCAGTTTCAATGTGACGGCGATGCCAGTGATAACTTTGGCGAGATCTATACCAAATCTGGCGGTAGTCGCGGTAACTGATTTATATGTGCGTTGAATCGTGCAAATGATTCAATTGCCAAGATGCACATTTTTAATCCCAGCAATATTATTTGCACAGAGTAGCAAATATTTAGAGTGGATGAAAAATATACGGCTGTACTTATATAAATAGTATAGTAAATAAATATTGTAAGATAACGCTGATGAACCCAGAGGTTACATCGCCTAGGTCTGTGTAGTTATTATAAGCCGAATAAAGGCAGGAAAACGACATGATCTTCGTGAGTACGATAGTCCTCGGATATATTGCTACAGCTTTCATATGCAACCCTTTAAAAACGAAATCATTTATCACGCTCCGTGGTTGGGTGGGAATCTGAAAATCTTCGGTACTTAGAATAGGGGCTATGAGTGCTTACTCCATCTTGTGTCAACTTAACCCTCTAAAGGTCAAACTGACCAAAAAACAACTTTGCACTGGTTTTGAGACATGGCTATTTGAATGGCCTATAGAAGCGTCTTTTTTAATATTTACCACTAGAATGACTGGCTCGGTAACCGAGCCAGTCATTCTAGTGGTAGATTTTCGGCCTGCAGACAGACACTGGCTAAGTTAAAACTTTAATATTCTTTACTATTACCGCTTCAATGGTCAAGCCGATGAAAGAAATTCTGTGGTAAATTCACAAAAAAGTCCTCTAAAATTAAAATATCTTGAAAAATATTGACCATCAAAATTTTTAATTGATATATCAAATAGTATTTTGAGCGCTTTGAGGCGCTGTTGATACAAGCTGGGTTAGAGGTGCATGTTCATACCAGAATGTTGGACAATAACATTCTTCAAGTTCTCTCCTTTTAGAAGTTCAAATTGTGTGCCTAGATGTAATCAAACTAAATAGGTCTTAACATATGATGCTTTCATTCCCTATTTTTGTTCTGAATTTCAGTTACGTACTCGTGTCTCTAATTCAATCTCACAAGTTTAAAAATATTATTAATTTATACAGAATGAAATCATCATATGTTAAGATTTATATCGTTTCATTACATCTGGACACACATTATTCTAGCCTCTAAAAGTATTTTATTTTATTAATGTATTGTTAAGCATTTTGGTGTGAATATGCACCTTTAATTAAATTGATTGATAATTTCGTGGTCGTAGTATAATAATAATAATAATAATAATAATAATAATAATAATAATAATAATAATATTAATATTAATAATAATAATAATAATAATAATAATAATAATAGTAATAATAATAATAATAAAAATAATAATAATAATAGTAATAATAATAATAAAAGTGTATTATTTCTAGACGATGATTCGTGTTTGAAGTCTTCTGTTCGACGGTTCGTAGTATTATCCATGTTTAACGAATTTAGAAATTTATGTAAATTTAATTAGATTATAATATTCAAAGCATGTTGTGATAAGGTAAGTAATTAATGATTCATAAAAGCTATTTAACATCTCATTTGAGATGATAATAATAATAATAATAATAATAATAATAATAATGATGATGATGATGATGATGATGATGATGATGATGATAATAATAATAATAATAATAATAATAATAATAATAATAATAATAATAGCTGATGAATGATGATGATGATGATGATGATGATGATGATGATGATGATGATGATGATGATGATGCAATGCTAGACCGATTGTTTTACTGCTATCAACTCAACGGCTTCCATCAAAACATGCTTTTACAATTGTCACCAATATCAGCCCACACCCACACACCCATCTCACCTCACTCCAAAATCCCACTCCCACCCGCCACCCTACCCCACGCTGATATCATGTACGGTATAAAACCTAGATAATTTCGTCGAGAAATGAAACTGTTAGTTAAATAGATGAATAGAGAGCTGGTTGCAGAAATGTGCCGTTGTATTGAGGGTTTTCGATTGGTATAATAACACAGATTCATCCCCTAATATCACGGAATCACGTTCTAATATTGACACAATCTGG